>LBNU01035857.1:4326-21621 GCA_014162995.1 Artemisia annua | reverse complement strand
AAAACATATTTTATATTACTTACAAGCTCGAGAACTCAACAATAACTCGAGTCGAACTTATATAAGATTGAGCTCAACTCATTAAACATTTCGAGCTCATTTGATAGGCTTTCAATCTCCAAAATTCTAATCTCGCGCTCAAGATCCGCCCCTTTTTCCCCAAAAATTCCATCTCCCGCTCAAGATCCCGCCCCCTTTTCCCCAAAATCAAAACACTAACACTAGTCATATCTATCTTCTCTCTATTCATCTCTTCTCCTTCTCTCTAGAACCGACTCACACCACCGCCACATATCACCGCCTTATCTCGCCGTCGTTCCACCAACCATTGCTCCTCCACGTCATCACCGTCATCAAGACAAGGGAGGCAATGAGTGAGTTTGTTTGCTTCGGTTGTTTGGTTCGAGATAACCACCACATCCACCACAATCACAGTCGAGCCACCATCACCCTCATCTCACCTATCCTACTCTGATAATGGGTATGCTCAAACACATATTTAATTTATATTTTCTTAAATGTGTAATCGAATATAAAACGATTTATATTGATTTTCGTGGATTAAAACTAGCCTAAAACATGTTTTTGATTATAAATTCGTGTGGTGGTAATCGTTGCAGGTAGACTTATTAAGACGACATAGTTTTCCTGTTTATTGGAATGGAGACAATTGACGTGTTCTAAGAGGCCACTGTTTTGCTCGTAAAGGGAGTCTTGATTGGTTTCCACTCCGGGAGGATGTTGCTGAACAGTTGGAGTTTGCTTATCGCAGTCGCATAAGTGATCTATCAAAAGATTAACATAACATCTGTTATAGGAAATTAACTCAAATATGGTTGCTTTTTGTGAAACTGTTTCATTTGTACCAAATGTGAGTGATTCTGATTTGCTTGCTTGGTAATGTGTTTGACATTTATTCGTTCCAGGTTTGGCACTACAGAACATTTCAACCATCTGGATTATTCGTTGCCCGAGTTGATATGCAAGGGTCTACCCCGGTATGTTGGTTTTTGATGCTAAACTTATACTTGGGACATCTAATTTTGTCGTCTTTTATGTTAGCAATAAGCACGTTACTTGTTTCTTGCAGGGGCTACATGCTATTTTCACGGGTGAGGATGATACATGGGATGCCTGGCTAAAAATTCCCTCATCTGGATTTTCTGGCACAGTTCATTTCGAGGGACTGGAATTAAATTGAGGCGTGGGTATGATCCATCTCAGTCACCAAAGCCAACCCATGTATATTTTTACTGTTTCATGGTTGGCAGATCTTATATTATGCAGCGTTATTAGTGCCTTGGTTTCTTACAGTTCATAAGATCTGTTTATAGGATGAGTTACGTCAGCAGATAGAGGAAGAAATGGACGATTATTATTCACATGTAAAACTAATGGCGTTTTTGTCAGGATCTATGTTTATAATACTTTCAAGCTCAATTTATGGTTATAAGTCAGTCTAAGTGGGAATTCTTCTAAGAAAGCCCCTTCTTCAAGTCAGCATTCTGGGGTCCTAACTTGTTTAATGGAACAGGTAGCTAACCATCCTGCTGCCAGCTGGGATGATGGCAATGCATTTGAATCTTCTGAAGCAGAAAAAGAATTCCAAGATAAGGTATACCAAGTTGGTTTACTAACCTTTTGTACCATTGTAGGTTTTAGGTGCTATTCTGGACTGGTGCATGTTTTTTTGCATTTCGTAATACTGTAACTTCTAACCATATCATTGTGACTGTTTGCGATCCCCGTTAAATTCATATAGATTAATAACATTAAACTGTCTGCTCGTTTTGTTCTACAACTGCAGCAAAATGGGTATTTGAATGCAGATGACACATCAGACCGCTTTTTCCGTCGGCTCTTGGTAAATTTTTTCTAATCTCTAAACTGGGTATTGTATATTTGTATGTGCTTCTAACTTTTGTCTTTTCTACTTAAAACAGAGACGAAGAATATCCAGATGATGAGATTAGTACAAAAGTTAGTACTGCTAGTACAAAGTTAAGACTGCTCGAAGTTAATCCTGCTAGTGTATTAGTTACAACCGTTAGTTATAAGTTAGTATTGTTGTTTCATATAGTTAGTATTGCTTGTATGATATGTATTAGTTGTTTATGAAAAAGATTATAGATACTTAGGAAAGTATTGTAAGCCGACTAGGACTCCTTGGTGTATAAAAGGAGGTCCTAGGTATAGAGTTATATACAAATTTTATATTTACTATTTTATTGTATTTGAATTTGTTTTGAAATATATTTGAATTTTTTTTATATATATTGATTTCTTAAATGTGACTAAAAGATGTATATAGTCACACTTATTAACAGTTTTGGTCACTATTTACTTTATTCGTTGTGTGACTAAATATTACAAAAGGCCACACAAACATAAAATTCATGTGGCCATTGGATGATTAATAGCCACACAAAATACACATTTCTTCATTTTAAACAGCATATGGTCACGCTTATTAACACTTTTGGCAACTGTTTGCTTAATTGTATATGACTATATACCCAAAACAAACATGCATTGTGTGACTAAANCACTGTTTGATTAATGGTATGTGACATGTGACTATATACCCAAAACAAACATGCATCTAAATATTACAAAAGGCCACACAAACATAAAATTCACGTGGCCATTGGATGATCAATAGTCACACAAAATACACATTTCTTCACTTTAAACAACATATGGTCACACTTATTAACACTTTTGGCCACTGTTTCCTTAATTGTGTGTGACTAACTCCAAAAAAAACAACACCCGTTGTGTGACTAAATCATCACAAACGTCACATTTATTATATATTCATGTGGCCACAGGACGAGAAATAGTCACACAAAATACACATTTAATAGAATAAATCATCTCAAATGTCACATATATTATATATTTGTATGGCCAATGGACGAACAATAGTTACTCTTAAAAAACATTCGTGTGACTATAAAGTGTTTACGGTCACTGATTACGACTAATCCAACAAAACTTGTGCCTAATTTGTCACACATATTCGGAGTTTTGGTCACTCTTTTTAGATGAAAAAGGCCACGAAATCAACAATGTGACCATATGCCACCTACGGTGGCGGGACCTTTGGTGACACACAAAGAAAAAAACGTGTGTGACTATATGCATATCGTCACACATTTCTGGCGTGACCAATAGCATATTCTGTACCAGTGTACCTGAGGCATATAGGGTCGAAATACTTCAATCTGAAAGTGATCTCAACACGATTCAAAGAATATACCAGGATTATTATCACCCACGCTCATCCAACTTCTAACATAAGAGAGTGCTAATGACGGTGAAATAAGGTTAAGAACGGCAAAAGAGTTCCCATTTTGCAATTATGAAAAAAGAACTTTATGTTTGTTAACTTGTTTACACTTGTACGTAATAGAATAACACATATCATAATTCATAAGTATCTCGATTAATAAACATGAATGTCTTATAGCTATATAAATCAAGCATGCTAATTATTTATCATAGAAGTATAGAACAACATATAAGCCTCAAAGAGTGACATGTGATCATAGGTGTAGTTTTTATAAATGTGAGTAGGAGACTGACTCATGTTTAAAGGGAAAAATGTCTAAAAATACATTCAACTTGCCACTTATTACTATTGTATGCTATGAACTTTTTTTTTTCCTATTGTATGCATAAACTTTCTTAATCACCCTATTGTAACAATATTACGGGTTTTTGATGACGTGGCAATACTTAATCACACTAATTACGGTGTAATTAATAGAATAAAAACCCGTAATATTGTTACAATAGGGTGATTAAGAAAGTTTGTGCATACAATAGGAAAAAAAAAAGTTCATAGCATACAATAGTAATAAGTGGCAAGTTGAATGTATTTTTAGACATTTTTCCCATGTTTAAATGATTCGGATCCTGTGAATTAAATTAAAAGTGGATACCAAAGTTGCTATTTAGCCAAATAACTTTTACAAATGAATGAGTGATTCTGATACGCATGAGTGCATGCCCTTAATTTGATTAGTGATACCTCATATGAACCAAATTCAAATCGGTATTTAAAATTTTAAAAAGCTTACCGAAGCAGCTCAACTGACCCAGTACCGATTAAAAATGGACCAGTCGCCCAATCATCATCTAATTTAATCCAATGGTCATGATCATGAAGTGGTCATGGTAGTTGTTGACAAATTGGGTAGAACCTTAGATAAAGCAGGTAGAATAAAAGTTGGTGAGTGACACTGACACGTCCCAAATGTTATATTTTCATATGTCTTTTATTATCTTTTTCATGTCACACTCCTTCACCAACTCCCATAGTGGCATAGTCCCATGCCAGCTTATTTATTTGAAGAAAAAAAAGAAGTTAAATGAACAACAATGCTACTTTTTAGTCAATTACAGTTTTCATCATCTTAAAAGTTATGCACCTGATTGAATATATCCAATCTAAACTACTTTATAAGGATAATATAAGAAACTGGACCATGATCGAAATCGAAATTTAAAAGGTAACATTTAGGGTGCATTTGGTTGGTGGTTTTAAGGAGGTTTGGGTTGAGTGATAAGTCAAATCTAATGTTGGTCAGGATATTTTAGACTCAAAAAAGAGGATGGCTCTAATTTCTTAGCCCCACCAATTTGGTGGGTTTTGAGTGGGTTTAGGGTACCTTTGGTATAGGGGATTATGTGAGGTTGGGATGAGTCATATGTAAAATCAAATATTTGGTTGAAGTATTCTAGTTTCACGTGCGGGCTTCGTTCCAAATTTCCAACCCCATCTCACTTAGTGGGATTTTGACTATTCCCCACAGTAAACAGCATTTAATACTTTAAAATATATATCAACCACACACTTTTGTTATTTTAATGTTAATTTAATTATTAATTCTTTTATTAATTATTAAATTAATCATCTCAAATTAAATATAATATTTTTTCTCACCTCAAATTCAAATCAAGTCCAAATTCAAATCCTAATCCAAATCCTAATCATAAACCCATCTATAAACCAAACGGGCCCTTAATTATTTAACCTAATTTAATATTTTTGGTCATTCTTTCTAATTTTTGTAGTCATATGTTATTACTATTTTTTTTAATATTATATTTTATTTCAGTTATTATATAAACAAATTTGTATTTTAAAATAATCATTACTTGTCTCTAGTCTCATTTTTTTTCAAATCAAATCTGAATCCTTTTACAAACAAAATGCACCCTTAGTTTTTGTACATAAGTATTTTGCATCCTATGCAATTAGTCTACATTTTCGTATTTTAATTCCTTGTATATACGCCTTATATAGAAATGATTCTTTTGGGATTACTGTTTTACCTCCTGATAGAAAAGTTATTGGAAGTAAATGGGTGTTTAAAATTAAGTATAAGTCTGATGAAGAAATAGATAGATACAAGGCTAGAGTTGAATAAAAAAAAAGGGTCTTGATTATGAGGAGACATTTTCTCCACAGTTGTCACTGTTAGATGCTTATTAAATATTGTTGTTCTGCATAACTGGCCTATTTTCCAGTTAGATGTTAATAATACTTTCTTATATGTGATTTTAATGAGACTGTTTAAATGAAATTACCTGAAGGATTTTTGCCTGATGGTGATAACAGAGTTTGCAGACTTAAAAAGTCTTTGTATGGTTTGAAACACGTCCCTAGGCAATAGAATGCTAACCTCACCTTTGCTCTTATTGCAAATGGATTTAATCGAAGTAAAAGTGATTATTCTTTATATACTAAGTCTAATAAAGGTGTGTTTATTGCATTGCTTGTTTATGTGGATGATATTATCATTACTGGGAATAATGTTGCAGAAATTGAAAAGTTCAAAAACTTTCTTAAAACTAAGTTTATGATTAAAGATTTGGGAAAACTGCAATATTTTCTCGGTATTGAAGTAGTTGATACTGATAAAGGAATTTGTTTAAACCAAAAAAAGTATTGTTTAGATTTGTTAAGTGAGTTTGGCATGCTTGGTTGCAAACATGCTAAGACTCCCTTGCAGTCTAAACTTGTTATTACTAATCAAGCTACTAGTGATGATCCTTTACTAATACTAGGCCTGACATTTCTTATGTTGTTAATTGCTTAAGCCAGTTTATGCATTCTCCCCTTAAGTCTCATCTCAGAATAGCTTTTAAGATACTTATGTATTTGAAAGGAGCTCCAGTTTTGGGTATTCATATTACTAAGATTTCTGGTATGTCGTTTCTTGCTTCCTCTAATGCTGACTGGGCTAAACGTGTTGTGATTAGAAAAATCAGTCACTGGCTATTGTGTTTTCTTATGTGGGTCTTTAGTATCTTGGAAAAGTAAAAAACAATATACTCTCTCTAAAAGTTCAACTGAAGCAGAGTATAGAGCTCTTGCTTCAGTTACCAGTGAAGTTATTTGGATTTTAAAAAATTTAAAAGATCTAAAAATTGATAGTCTTTTACCTGTTCCTCTTCACTGTGATAATAATTTTGCTACTAAGATAGCAACCAACCCTGTTTTCCATGAAATAACCAAACAACTTGAAATTGATTTGCATTTTGTTAGAGAAAAAAAAATCTTAAATGGTATTATTAAAACTAGGGATAATTCCATATATATACCCAAAAGAAAGTCTATAATTCCATATTTACTCAAGTGACAAGTTTTCAATGCATGAGTACAATGCTTTTAAAGCATGTGTTGGAGAAATATGAAATTATGATGTTTGTTTTGGGTATATATGAAATTGCCCCAAAAAACTATTAAGGTGGATTCTGCAAATTAAATTGCAGATATCCTCACCAAAGGGTTGGATACATTACAACACAAGTTTTTGGTAAAATTGCTTAATATGTTTGATGTATATCATTTATCAGATTAAGGGGGATGTTGAAATACAATGACTAATCTGGTATCTGATTATAACCTAAGGGACTAATGTTGCTCTATTTGTATTTCAGTTATAGTCCTTAGGATGTGTTATGAGAGTGGTTTGCTAAAGTTGAAGATATTATGGAAGAAATGAGGTCATATTAATAAAGATAAAACACGGAGGGACTCGAGTGTAAAGCTGGAAGAACCTTGAGTGCAATATTTCTCTTTGTCGGTTTCAGAAGTATATATGCAAACTATTTTGGCTTATTATTTACTTTTCACATCTAACCTCTCTATCGCTCTAAACGATAACTTTGTCTACTTTCTTAATACGGTAAACCCTAGTTTATTGATAATCTTGCTCAAAGGATTCAGTCTCTTGTATTGTTGTTGTGACTTGATTAAGATCAAGTGATTGTTGTTTCTGAGTTATAGTCTGTTTGAGAACAGTTTTACCAAGTTGTATTGGTTTAAATCAATGAAAGAAAGATTAGTTTGTGTTTTTCTATAGTGCTAAAGCTTTTTACAAACAGGTGTGTTGATGACATAATTGAATTTTGAATTAAAAATATATTTTTTTGGCAGGCAATGAAAAAGATACAAGAACTATAAATATTGTTGTACTCTTTTGTCTTACGATTTTGAATTATTGTAAATGTTTAGCGAGCGTACTACTCCCTCCGTTCCAAAATTATTGTCTCATTTTAATTTTTTCTGTCTTTACTTTTCAACTTTGACCTTAAGTATTTTTATTTATATTACATAATACTTGATACAAAATATATGAACGGATTGAGTTTTAAATGTATTTTCATTTGGTATAATTTTTCTTAAAAATTGTATTTTTTTGGGTAAAAAGCTTAATTCACCCCGGTAAAAGGGTTAATTTTTATTAAAAATTGTATAACACAAACAAAAATATTTATAGTCAAATTTGAGAAAGAAAGACCGAAAAAGTCAATAGAAGACAATAAATTTGGAACGGAGGGAGTATATGTGCACGGTTCAGTTTTTGGGTCTTTTTTTTGGCTAAAACTGAAACCGAACCGAAATGTTCGGTTTTTATAGAACCCAAAACCGAAACCGTTCGGTTTTTGGCGGTTCGGTTTTTTTGATTTATTATCGGTTTCGGTTCAGTGTTTCGGTTCTAACCGTTTGTATTTGGGCATGGCAAATTTACACCATCACACATGTATTACATAGAGAATTGGTTATTTTTATTTACTTTTTTTTTGTCAATCTAAGCACAATAATGTTTATTGCATAATTTTATAATTACACACATATAGATGAGACATACATATGCAAGTGAACGTACACATAGTAGGATAATCGTCATATATTTATTGATATATTCTCAAGTAAACACACGATACGACAAAGACGCATCTCAACCTATATATAGAACAAGTGTGATTGCTACTTTTAGCATAAAAAATTCACCTAAAATTCTATAAAAACTACACGTGGAAACCTCCCCTGAAATAGAAAGCTGTGAAATCTTTTTGAAATCAATTTGGTTTGAACAATTCAAAACAAAATCGAAGCTTATTAAGTTTTAAAACGAATCCCATGAAACAAGGAACATATCACTCATCATCTAAAAATACTCACAAATCACTCATCAATAAAACGAACCCATGAATCAAACCAAAAACCACAATTTGATTACAATCACCAATTTGAAAACTCTTAATCAATTGCTCTTCAAATCCATCAAAGCTTCATACATCAGAAAATTTAATTTGAATCGAGGATCTAAGGTGATAATGTAATGTAAGCTATCTTAATCTTCAAATTCATAATCGTATTTCCAACTTTTATGTATANTCACTCATCATCTAAAAATACTCACAAATCACTCATCAATAAAACGAACCCATGAATCAAACCAAAAACCACAATTTGATTACAATCACCAATTTGAAAACTCTTAATCAATTGCTCTTCAAATCCATCAAAGCTTCATACATCAGAAAATTTAATTTGAATCGAGGATCTAAGGTGATAATGTAATGTAAGCTATCTTAATCTTCAAATTCATAATCGTATTTCCAACTTTTATGTATAATATGGAATTAGGATTATGTTTTATATTGATTGATCTGTAATTGTTTTGATTTAATTTTATTGAAATTGATTTAATTGGGGTTCTAGGCTGGAAATTTTGTTGTGATTAGCGAACCTGAAAACTTATATTTACTTACTTGATGTTTAACATGAGTAACCATGTTTTTGATAATATGTGTTTTCCGATCCTTTTATGACTTTGAATTGTGTTAATCCCGTATAGGCGAAAAGTTCTTTCTTAAAAAAATCATAGATTTGTATTAAATAAAATTTTGAATTGTGTGCATTCTATGAAAAACCTTTAAATTATTCCGCATGATATGAAAAACCTTATTGTGTTGTTCGATTTATTATTTCGCATGATATGACAAACCTTATTATGAGCATTTGTCACAGTTTACCATCTTGAACCAACAAACTTTGTTGAGGTGAGGAATTGAATTAGTAGGTTTAGCTGGATTATTCTGCAACAACGTAATATTCGGCCTGAAAACTACGGACTTGGGTTTACAAACGAGTAGAACAGGTTTGTGTATTGGAGAAATATAGGCAACAAGTTATGGAAGTCATATATAAAGTGCAGAAAAACTGTCATCGGGGTAGAGTTTGTGACTTCCATGAATTTATGTGTAGCGTTATCACACTGCAATCATGTAATAAGTTATTGGAATATTTCTTCTTTAATCATTTTCATAAACTCATAGTTACAAATTTAACAATATAAATTCTTGCAGCGTGGTGAAAATACAAGGAAGAGATGCAATGTTGTAACAAAACCGTTTCATCAGGTTGTACCATGATCACATGATCGTTTGAAGGCAGTCATTCATATACAACAGAAGTTGGCAATGATGATTCACTTGAGGTCGTCAATGAAGAGAGTGGAGATATCGCTATCGTCGAGCTTATAAATGCCGACAATGGAAGGTCATATCTTTTACCATTGTGTATTACCTTTTTCAGTTTAAGATATATAATACCTGATTGTTAAGAATTGTCAGCGTTTGGGCTTATTGTTGGGTTTTCCTTATTCCTGTTATTCGTATTCTTGATAGGTTACATGTGGGAACCGAATTACAAAGATAAGAACTACAAGTATTGCAAAAACCAAAAATTGGATATCTTCTATTTACAATGCAAGTCAAAAGCCAACTGAAGGTTAGTGTAATTCTCACCAGTTTAGTTCATTTTCTCCACAAAGAGGGTTAACAGATAACGGTAGTCAATCTCAATGGTCCGTAGATGGAGAAGTACTACCTGAAGCAATTGCTTTGGCAATAACAAATGCAAAATTAATGGTTAAATATCTCTTCATTATCTTAGATCTAGGCTCCCTTATGCAAAGGGTTGTTTGGATGTGCATATGGTAAGTAATTATGTGATATTATAAATCAGAAACACATAATTAGTTGTTCCAATACCGGTCACTCAAAATATTTTTTGGATGTGCTATTGGAGTTTAAAGCTGTTATAATGTTTGAGCAAGTGACAATTCTGGATGTGTTACAATATTAATTAATAAAGTGAACAAAATATACATTTTCCGTGAAAAGGTAGAAAACTTGTGAATTAGAATCAAAAGTTTTCTCAGATTAAGTTTATGCAGTCTTATTCCAGCAGCTGATACCAAAGTTATTATCTAACCTCATATATAGATAAACAGAAGCAAGTACGTTATCTAAAATGAAACAGAGTTAAATAATTAGTTCCAAAATTCAACATCCAAGTCCTCTTTCTGGCCAAAATTCGTCTGCAAAAGCTCGAGCTCCACAAAAAAAGTTGCATCTGGAAGTGGCTCAAAGCATTTCATCTAGGTGAGTAGCTATTATATAACTTGCGCAGTTTGTATTAGTATAATTTCAGTTTTTGATATAATTTGTATTAATATAATTTCAGTACCAATTTTTATTAGTATAATTTCAGTTTTAACTTGGAAGTTTGCCAAAAAAGGGCCATTTCGCAGAAAATTTAATTAATGTATACTCGATTACTCGCCATAAACTATTAAGTCTGTGAGTCTAAACAATGCCATGAAGTTGTGACTTGGAATGTTCAACTATACCTTATCAATTGAATTTGAGGTGTCATGTTATCCTACTGTGGGTTGACTTAAGGGTCATTTGTCTCAAATATTTCCTTCCAAAATAAGGCTATGTATAGCAGCAACAAAACTGGACCACCCCTGAATGCAGATTTTCTGTCCAAACATCCCCCGAAGTAGTTTCTGTTAAACAGACCCCAAACTTTTGCCCAAACAACCCCTAATATAGTTTTATGTCCAATCATACCCTAAATTTATGTTACGTACAAACAACTTAGTTTGCTGAAATTTAATGTTTTTGTAGAATTTAGTTGTTTCTTATATCATCGGACGTGACTTGTGTTGATTGCATAGTGTTTGAGATCTCAATTTAAGATGGTCCTTGCCTGATCAAAAGTTGCATAAGATCTAACTGATTAAAAACTGATTTGTCATTGCAGGTCTACAGTCCCAACACCCTTACACTTGCAAGACTTGCACCGCTGTAGGAGCGTGTGGAAAAAGAATGCACAAGAAAGAGGTATTGTTATTTTTGTTTGATTATGTTGTCATTGTTTAAGTGTTGATGTAATATTAAATATTCTAATAGAAAAGGGATGTTGGTGTCTGAGCTAGAGCCACATGTCGATGGCACGATGACATCAATCACATAAAATTGTAAAACATTATTTCCATATGGTAATTTATCCAAATTGAAATCGCGAAGTTATTGGCAAAAAGATAATATAATGTTTACAGGTGAGACAACCTGTTTTGTCCTACGCATTAAAAGTATCCGTTTAAACTAAAACCATTTTCTAACATGTTATCTATCTTTATTTTATTATTATCATTATTATTTTTTCTTGTCCCTAAACTTGAAGATACACGAGGAACAACTTCAAGTGCAGGTGGTTAAGCAACTGAAGCAAAAGGAGTATCAACAGGAACATCAAATGCAGGTGGTTAAGCAGCTGAAGCAAAAGGAGTATCAACAAGAACTCAACATTTACAAAAAAGAGAAATTATTTGTAAGTGTCATGGTCTTTTGGTTTTTATTATTCTTTTGATTGTTATACAAGCCAATGCATTTGATGCATTCATACCCATGTAGCTTCCTCATAAACCATATGTATTAGAAGATGTTTACATTGAGAATCAAACAATGAAGTAGAAAATCTTGTGTTCATTATAATATTATACTAATGCAAGCTTAATTAGAATAAAAGAATAATTAACATCATGAATATAATTAAGTTAACAGGGGTTAGGACATCATAATGAGGAACTATTGTAGGGAAATAAATATACATATAGACATAAGTTCAATTAAAAAAAGTACATCTAAATTGAAAAATGACCCGTCAAAGAATTTGATCACCGTGATTTAAATAGAATGCATCGAAACCATTTTTGCACCATGTTGAAACATGAAAAATAACAAAGGGTAATGTTTATTTTAATGCAAGCAAAGAAAACACATTGAATCTACATGTATAATGAGTTTTTTATGTTGATGATTTCTTGAACAAAATAAAAGACTTTGACCCTGAGATGTATACGGATTTTTTTAATATTTAGTATTAGCTTTAAAGGTTAACGATTTAACTATTGCATGGAGTTGTTATATTACAGAGAGTTTTAAAAAGTTCTTATAGCTTTGTCATGCGTCTTTGCTCTCCCTTACTCTATCTGTACGATATGTGCTATTTGTTTTGTTTGTCCAATATGCAGTTTTTTCCCAACTTCCCTCTTAATGTAAATTTTATTTGTATGTTTGTTTTAGGCTAAGACGGCTAATGAAAATAAAGATTGCACTCATTCTGAAGACTCTTTTTAAGGTCACTGATACGCTACTTCCCCGTTAATGAAAGTGTAGAGGTGTATGAACTAATCATGATCGAATTTTTTAATTTGTTTTGTGGCAAAGCAAAATACTATAGCTTAGTGATCAGTTAACAAATGTCATATCATAATTCTTTGAATTAACCAAATGACTAACATTATAACAAATCGCCCGTCAAATATTTCGACACTTTAGTCAATGGAATTTCAATTCGATCAATACCTTTTCATTTATAGGGGTATCAATGCAGGACACCTGGGATTAGGCACAAACTGAGAAAGAGCTTGACGTTTAAAGCTGCACAATTGCCATAATGAGGATAAACCTCCTCCCAAAATGGAATTGAAAAATGTATTTTATGAATTTTGATATTGTTATTCCTTAAACACATGAATTCTTTTTATATTTTTTTATAATTGATTACATATTTTTATAGTCTTTTAAGATAAGTAACTTTACATATTAGTCTTACAATATTCCTTATATTTTTTTTAAAGAGCTAGCCCGCCCATCGGGCGGGTCTTGAAGCTAGTATAAACATAAACTTAAGATCGATATCTTATAAATCTACCCACAAAATGAATATAAATTTATAAATTTGATTTATTTAGTTATTTATTCATATTATATTAATTATATATTATTATATAATAAAATCGGTTCGGTTTTTTCGGTTCGGTTTTTTGGGTTTTCGGTTCGGTTTCGATTTTTTCGGTTTTGTTTGCCTATATATGTTCTGACCTTACGTTGACATGAGTATAATACTCTAAATTTTATAAAAAAGTGGTTGTTATATAAAATAAATTTGCAACACATTTTATTTTACATGAGAATGTTTATCCCACACATAAGTTGGAAGTTTTATAATTATAACATTATTTTTCCTTTATTCAAATTCGAAAAATGAAAACTAGTCAAATTATAAACCCGTAGAGCGCGGGGTGATTTCCCTCGTTCAAATACAGGCAATGCATGTATAGCATAGGTAGTGACTATCGAATTGTAAACAAAATAAAGTATGTCAATATAGAATGAGATTTATTCATATGTTCTTATTGTACAAGCAAATCATAAACATTTTTTCTGCTATAAAAAGGATTTGACTTGTTATATATGGTTTACAAACAAAGTAAATACCATTTTAATTCAATTAAAATGATATATAAATAGGATCAATACGCTTCGTATCAATGTAGCACTCTTTCCATGAAATTTTCTACATAATCTTGTAATTCTTTATGCATTACTTAACGTGATTAACTTACAAATGTATAAATTATGTCTAAAACCCGCATTTACCAAACTAAAAAATGAAAGAGAACATATGAATAATTCAACGAAATTTTAAAACTTAGTTACGACCAACTCCTAATACGCAAAGGAAAGTGCCTACCACTTCACCCACCAACCCAAACCTTCCCTATAAAATACTATGCTCCTCTCTTCATTTCATTTCAGGTTCACTTCTACAATTCTAAAACAATTTGTTAATTGCAAAGAAAGACATAGATAACATGGCCGCAGTTAACAATGGAAGCGAGAATCAACCAGCGAAACACCAAGAAGTTGGCCACAAGAGTCTCCTTCAAAGTGATGCACTTTACCAATACATTCTTGAAACTAGTGTCTACCCAAGAGAGCCTGCGCCCATGAAAGAGTTACGTGAGGTCACGGCTAAACACCCTTGGTAAGTTTCTGATTTGGACATGTACTAGAGCCACGAACAACTTTTAATATTGGTTAAATTTCTAAACTAGTTTCTTATTTGTGATATGATATAGGAACCTTATGACAACATCCGCTGATGAAGGACAATTTTTGAACCTTCTTTTGAAGCTCATTAATGCTAAGAACACCATGGAAATCGGTGTTTACACAGGTTATTCCCTTTTGTCGACTGCTTTGGCTCTCCCTGATGATGGAAAGGTAAGAAAATTTGCTTTCTGTGAAAATTTTACGTTACATATATTATACTTGCAAATCAAGTCATGTTAACAAATATTGAATCCATATGTTTGCAGATATTGGCTTTGGATATCAATCGTGAAAACTATGAAATTGGTCTTCCCATTATTGAAAAGGCTGGAGTTGCTCACAAGATCGACTTCAGAGAGGGTCCTGCTCTTCCTTTGCTCGATGAAATGATCGCCGATGTAAGTATTATGGATCAGGTTGATTAAAAACATAAGATGTTTAGTATTTGACAAGTGCATGCAGCTGATATCACGATAAAAATATTGGATCAAGTTTTTTCGCCTATACCTAATGAATTTATTGATTTTCTATTTTATAGGAAAAATTCCACGGAAGTTTCGATTTTATTTTCGTGGATGCTGACAAGGACAACTACCTTAACTACCACAAAAGATTAATCGATCTTGTCAAGATTGGTGGTGTGATCGGCTACGACAACACTCTTTGGAACGGGTCATTGGTAGCACCCGCAGATGCACCACTTAGGAAGTATGTGAGGTATTATAGAGACTTCGTGTTAGAGCTTAACAAAGCTTTGGCTATCGACCCACGAGTAGAAATATGTCAGCTTCCCGTTGGCGATGGAATTACTTTATGCCGCCGAGTTAGCTAATCAACTTAACTACTAATACAAGGAGATAGTCGTTGGACTACAAATAGTTGGTGGCATCTCCAAAGAGTTGTGGTTGTTGGTGAAAATGGTGTGCGGAACGAACATGTTAAAATTTGACTTTAATTAAGCATCATCATTATTTGTTTTTCATTTTCTATGTAACTATGCCGGTTATTCTACACCTGTTTTAAATGAATACATAAATGCATTGTTTTGGTCAAAAATAGGTGGTGTTTGTTGTGACCAAATACAAATTTAGGTGGTCCATCACTTGAAGATTAATTCATAAACGGCTTCCAGATATATAAATAATTAATTTGCAGAGAATATTAAACAAAGATCACAAATATGGTGGTGTATAAATAAAAATGTCAAAAAAAGCACTCAACTTAAGGTCTTTTTCAAATAAAGGTATCCAACTTTTTCTCTTACACATAAAAGCCTTCAAGTTTTTTTTAGCCGATTTAGGTTTTTTTCTAACTTCTGTTAACCCAATAACGAACATTTCATTAGTAAATTATATGTTTGGTCCTTGAGTTCGTATAGGCATTTCATGTTTGGTCCGTTTTATACGTTTTTTCGTCCGTTTTATACATTTTCGTCCGTTTTATATGTTTTCGTCCATTTATATACCGTCCGTTTTTATACGTTTTCTTAAGTTTTTATTCGTTTTCTTTTGTTTTTATAGGTTTTCTCACTTTTGCATATGTTTTTACCTGTTTTCGTCTGTTGTATACGTTTTCGTCCGTTATCTTACGTTTTCATACGCTTTTATTAGTATTCATGTGTTTTTGTCCGTTTTTATACGTTCTCGTAGGTTTTCATCCATTTTTAAACTTTATCATTCGTTTTATTACGTTTTTGTACGTTTTTATTAGTTTTTATACGCTTTTATCCGTTTTAATATGTTTTCGTCCGTTTTTATTCATTTTTGTCCGTTTTTATATTTGTTCTTACGTTTTAGTCCAATTTTTTACTCTGTTTCATACGTTTTTGTCTTTTTTTAATGTTTTATACATTTTCGTCTGTTGGATGCCTTCATAAATCTTATGTTTTCTTGCGTTTTCATAAGTTTTTGTCTGTTTTCATACGTTTCGTCTGTTTTTATACATTTTCATACGTATTCATCTGTTTTCGTCTATTTTTCACGTTTTCATCCGTTTTTATATGTTTTTGTCTATTTTTATACATTTTCGTCAGTTTCTATACATTTTTGTCTGTTCTTCTTACGTTTCTATCTGTTTTATCCACTATTATACGTTTTTTTAGGGATAAAAATGAATGAAAATAGACAAAAACGTATATAAATAACAAAAATATATAAAAACGGACGAAAACGTATAAAAATGAACGAAAACATACGAAAACGTACAAAAATGGACAAAAACAAATAAAAATAGATGAAAATGTAATAAAAATTATTAAAATAGATGAAAATGTATAAAAACGAAAAAAAACGTACAAAAATGGATAAAAGCGTATGAAAACAGACGAAAACGTATAAAAACAGACGAAAACGTATAAAAACAGATGAAAAACTATGAATACAAACAAAAACGTATGAAAACTAATAAAAACGTATGAAAATTGACGAAAACGTTTAAAAACGGACGAAAGCGTATAAAAACGGACGAAAACGCAAGAAAATTGACGAAAAGATATAAAAACGGATGAAAACATTTTAAAAACGGGAAAAACGTATAAAAACGGACGAAATCGTATATAAATGTATAAAAACAGACGAAAATGTATAAAACGAACGAAAACGGGCCAAACATGAAATGCCTATACAAACTCAATGACCAAACATGTAATTTATTAACGAAATGCTCGTTAGTGGGTTAATGGATGTGTGAAAAAAAAAAAAAAAAAAAAAAAAAAAAAAAAAAAAAACAAAAAAAAAA
>LBNU01035855.1:13418-35068 GCA_014162995.1 Artemisia annua | reverse complement strand
TACCCAAAACCCATAAATTTGGGTACATAAACCCGAACTACAAAATCAACAATTATGCAAATATAATTGTTACTTGTAGGGGTGATTGATATGGACTTATTACATGAATTGCACACTAATTCCCTTAAATTGCTTGCTTGAAAACTTGTTGTTCTTTTCCCCCTCTTTGGTTCTTACGTCCCACACTCACATGAATTGGCACACTAATTCCCTTAAATTGCTTGCTTGAAAATTTGTTGTTCTTTCCCCCTCTTTGGTTCTTACATCCTACACTCACTCGATCTCTGGAATGTGTTAGAAATCAATGGATAATTAACTTATCTAAAATTCTGGTATTAGTTTGGTTGGTTGGCAATATTAGTCCCTAAAGTCTCATTCTATAAGATTTAAGCCACATAATATTTTCTACACCATTTACACATATTTGACTTACATATAATTTATGTTTGACTATATAGCTTGACTTCCAACTTATTATAATTTGACTGACCAATCATATTTGGTCTTTCAATACATTAAAATCTTATTCAAACTATTGTCATAACATTTTAGTAATTAAATACCTAACCACCAGTTTTGGGGTGTTGCACTTGAACAGTCCTATGGTCTGCCATTTGTTCTGGCCCACTCTAGCAGGGCGAGCAGTAGTTTGGTTAAAAATATAGAAAGCCACAACATAACTGGATAGGAAGATCTCAAGGAAAAGTTCGTCAAGAATTTTCAGCCAAGAAGAGAATACACTAGCGACTATGTCCACCTGCAGTTCATAAAACAAATCAAAGATGAAGCTTTAGTCGACTTTGCTGAAGGGTTCAACGATGAATTAAGAAAAATCCCAGGAGTCAAGGATGATAAAAAAAATATTGGCATTTATTGGCAACATGGTCAAGGAGCACTTCTACGTCAAACTGACTCGTAAGACCACAAAGACATGGCAAGAGATATTGGATCGTTCCAGGGAGTTCACAAAGACGAGCAAGAAGAATGTACCAAGAGTCGACGACAAAGACAATACAAACTATGGGAGACTTTCATTAAAGGTTACACTGAGAAATTCCTGAATCCTAAAAATTTCTTTATTAAGAACTATGTATGTTTTGCTTGTTTGGGAATATCTTAAGAAAACACCTTCGTAAGACTTTGGGTCGAACTTGGTGAGGTGCTTCTTGGTGTGAAGTATGAAACACTTACAACCACAGACCCTAAAGTATTTTAAGGACGGATTCTTACCTATAAGGATTTTGTAGGGTATTTTGTTAATGATTATCATAGTGAGAACCCTATTAAATCACCATGTATCAATTCAAGTATGGCAAATTTTCTAGTATACTTTTGAATGGTTGTCTATGATTTTTGCTAATATGCAAGTATTACATTTTTTCGTGTTCAAATCAAAAACATAAATTAAATCATCTCTAGACATTTCAAGCATTATTTTATAGTGCACGTGAGCATGCCTTAATGAGGAACATTATAACAAGTCATATATACAAAACTAGGATTATCAGGAACTTTATTCGAACTTAACACAAACATTCCATTGTTATAATAACTGAATTCTACAAATACACAAGACTTCAATAAGATATACTTATCAGATTCGTACACTTGTTTGTATCCACACTTATTTAATATGACTAGAAATTAAACTCTTACAAATTTTTGGTACATGCAATACATTAAATAAAGTAATAGATTTTCCATAACTAAATTCAAACACCACACTTCCTTTTCCATGAGCAGGAGCGAAATGATCATCACTCGTGTAAAGGACAGATCCGTCTTCCACAGGTTGATATGTCTTAAACCAGCAACGATCTTTACAACATGAGTTGTGGCATTTGAATCAATCCACCACGCAATACCATTAACTTCTTTTCGTTATGGAACTTTCTTGCGCTCTTGGAGATTCCTCTATGCGCAAGTGACTACCAAGTTGAACCAAAGGCAAATTGTCTTTACCATGTTTCAAACTGTGTTTAAAATCCTTCCAGCAAGGAGGCAACTTGTCTATCACACTTGAAACATATATTGATTCATCCATTTTCAAAGTGTGTTGTGTAAATTTTCCAAAATTCTAAGGAGTTCGTTATAGTGTTCCTTGATGTGCCTTGAGTCGACCGTCTTGTAAATGTTGATATTACTTACAAGAAACTTCTTACTAGAAGCATCCACTTCCATGTACTTGGATTCAAGAGAATCACATAATTATTTTGCAGATTCTATGTTCTGATCGATGTCAAATAGGGGATCATACATACCGTTTAGTATGTGTCCTCTACAGATGTAATCATCGTTCTCCTACTTAGACCTTCGTCTGATTGCTTCAATCGTATCATCCTCCAACAGTTCCAGCATAAGGGTAGACAGAAGATACACAACCTCCAGTGTTATAAAAAAGAAGTACATCTTCTTTTGCAACCGTCAGAAATCATTACCTTTAAACTTCTCGAATTTGCCAAACTTAGCAGTTATCTCTTTCGCCGAATCTCCAAGCATGAGTATCAGATAAATGCTTTTTTTTTGTTTGAAATTGGAGTTATGGTGTGATGATAATCTTAGATATTTGACTGATTTGCATATAATCCACTTTCAAAATAAAGTATTACAGCCGTTAAAGCCTAGTTTACACGAAGTCTCTATTAGATAAGACAATAAAAACACTATGGAAAATCGAGGCACATAAGACAAAGCAAAAAAATAAATAAGAAATAAATAAATAAATAAAATAAAAAAATGATTGTTTTCGTACGGATGTAAATTAAAAAACGGTTACAGGCGGTTGGATCCCAACAGTCATAACTATTGACTAATAGTTATGTTGGTTGGAATATTGGTGGGGAAAACGGGTAACCTATTAATTTGGAGCACCAAATATAGGGTTGTTGCCCCTTGACGTTGCCTCAATGTTTTTGTCATAGTGTAAACAAATATATCAGCGCAAACGAGTGTGCACTTATCACTTCTCTTACTCGTATCCGGGCTTAAGATGAAATCACATTAGTTTATAGTAAATCACAATTAAATCACCAACATCTAGAATGACTCGGATAGCATGATAAATTATGTTTCAACATTGAGAACATTTCTAGGATGTTAAATTATTTGACATTTTGACAACTATGTAAAGATATGAAACTAAATGTCATCGATCATATCAGGATACTGATGACATGAGATAATTTTCAACATGTTACGAGAATTATTTTAACACTTTCAACAAACTATAGATAAAGAAAATATTTCTCCTGTAACCGTTTTCTTTATCCCGCCTTTTTTTCCTCCATTTCCAAAATCACAGTTTTCTAATAATTTCTCACTCATTTCTTATCCATTTTCAATTCCGAAACCATCAAACAGCTCGTCTAATCATTGCGCACATAATGATTTGATCTGATTGTTTTTCATCAAGTATTGAGAAAACCCCCAAATTGTTGTTTTGGCACCATTTTTTGACCTAGTTTAATTGAATTTGGGCTTTTACAATTTTAGTGTAATCTTTTTCATTTCTTTCAGAAAAACCAAAAAAAATTAGTAGTAATTCCATTTGAATTGAAGAGTTGATTAAACTAAAAGGATGTCGGGTAGGAAAAGATCATCTAATTGTGCTATTAGGATTCTGACTAGGTATGGGGATTCAATACAAGGTGTTAATAGTGAAAAGAATAATGGCAAAGGCAACAACCAAGAGAAAAGAAAAGGTGATGATGTAAAGAATCAAAAGGGGAAAAGGAATATACAGAGGATAGGAATAAGGGGAATGAGTGTGAATTTGATGGTGACTTGAATGAAGAGGGTTTTCCTGGTCTACAAAGTCAAGTAAACACAAGTTCATCAACTGCTAATAGCATCAATAAGGATAATGATTTGAGTACTCATGTGAATGATGACAATATGGTGATTGATTCTAATGATCATGGGACTAGTAGTAATGCAAATGATACTAATAAGAATGCTAGTGTTGCTCAGGATAATATGAGTTCAAATGTTGTAGCTAGTGACAAATCTTTGAAAGAAAGTAATACTAATACTTTGAGAATGAGCCTAACAGGAGGAATGTTAGTACACTTGTTGATGTTATTAGGGCTAATGCACTAGATAACAAATTACCGATAGTTCCTATTGAGGTAAATGAGAATGGGGTTGAAATTGCAATATTTGATGAAGAGACTGTTGAGTTAGGGAGTGCTAAAAGGGACAAAACTGTTTGTGGTCAATTTCTTGGATGTATGGTAAGTTTCAATGAAGCTAGGTATCACCTAAGAAGAATGTGGAACAAATATGGGCTAGTAGATATGACTGTGAATGAGAAGGGGATTTTTTTCTTTAAGTTCCAAGATGAGCAGGGTATACTTCAGGTAATAAGCAATGGGCCAGGGATGGTTAATAACAAACCACTTTTTGTACAAAGATGGAACATTGATGTGTGTTTGGATAAGACTGAACCAAAAAAATTGCCTATTTTGGTTAAGTTGTTGGATGTACCCTTAGAGGCTTGGAGTGTTAAGGGTATTAGCTCTTTAGCAAGTTGTCTAGGCAAACCAGTCATCATGGATGAAATGACAACAAAAATGTGTATGACAGGAATAGGTAGGCTTGGATTTGCTAGGGTGCTAGTTGAGCTAAGTGCTGAAAAACAGTTTAAAGATGTTATTGAAGTTGCATATAGGAAAAAGGATGCTAGCATTACTATGACAAAGTTTGTACAAGTGGAGTATGCTTGGAAACCATCTCAATGTAGCCACTTTTGTGTATTTGGTCATGAAGAGAAAACATGTAGGATGATACCTAAAGATAAGGATGAAGAGAAAAAAAAAGATGAGCAATGTGTAAATAATGATGGGTTTAAAGAGGTGCAATATAGGAAGAATAGGAATGAATCTGATAGCAACAATGATAAGAGGAATGACCAAACTGGTCAGAATGGTTATTCTAGGGGAACTATGTATTCTAATAGAAAGTGTTAATACAAATATCGCTTAAAAACGTTATTTATATTTTACGATCTTTGCTAGGTTTTGTTAACGACAAAGTGTAAACTTTAGTTTTTAGTAAAACATAATTATAGTTTAAGACATGCATAACTTGAATTTATTTCATATAAACATTTGGTACATTTACATTTCATATAAAACATAACATTTTCTATTTCCTTAAATAGAAATTGTACATGACATCATGACATGCATCATGAGCATTTATGGAAAGGTTGAGTGTTTGACTTTCCATAAGACTTCTTACACATTTTAGAAAGTTTCTTACTCTATCTATTGTGTGTTTGACTAGTAGAAACATGGATGTGACATTGCTTAATATGGAAAGATTTCTTGCACATTAGTCTGTCAGACCTGGCGGAACCTTGAGAGTACACGGACGGAACCCATGGTTTCGTTCCGCCGTGTCCGCCAGGCTGCTGACTTATTTGGGTATAAATACCAAACCACTTGCAAGGAATCAACTATCACTTCTCATTATAATTTACACATACATTCTCATTACATTCATCTAACTCATTAACACTTCATTTGTGTGAGATCTTTTGTAGCAAAGGAGATCACAAGTTCATACCAAAAGTTACAAGGTTCAACATAAAGTTGCAAGTCTTGTTAGCTTAGTCTTGTGTAAACTAGTGTGGTTTATACATCTATTCATTGTATACTTTAAGTAGTGATCGGTTAGTATTTTAGGCTTTAAAATACATAGTGTGACGGGAGTGGTTGTACCCTTGTAAAAGAACTCGACATCTAGCTTTGTGTCGGTAATCTTGTGTAAGCGACGTGTACGGTTTTCTCCGCCGATGAAAGGAGCTTGTTGACTAGTGAAAGAAACTCTCGAGTTGTATACTCGGGGCGTGGAGTAGGGCAAGGAAAAAGAGTCCTTGTAGCCGAACCACGATAAACTATCGGGTTGTGGTTTGATTGTTTCTTTCATTACTCTTGCATATTATATATTGTCTTGTAGTTTAGATCTTTGATTAAACGTAAAGTTTGAAAAGATAATTAACTTAAAAACCGGTAAACTATTCAACCCCCCTTCTAGTTTTCCACAGAAAGGATGGTCATAAACATAACCTCAATAAGAAGGAGTACATGGCTAAAAGAAATAAGGAAGTGGGTACTCAAACAGGCATAGAAAAGGGTAAAGAACCTAGTGTACCTGATGAACTCAAATAAGTACATTTTATTAGCATCATTTATCCTACTTATTTAACTTGTTTTACCTTATTATGTATGAGAATCGGTACTTTAATGTTTACTTTAGTGATTCTCAGGTAAAAACAGGTAAAAGGTGAAACTTGGCGATTTTGGACTAATTACGGAGCAAAACAAGCAAGATGTCAAAAGTCTACTGAAACCCAGAAGATGCGCCGTATCTCACTCAACAGATACGCCGCAACATCATACTTAGATGAATTCGAAGACCATTGCCTGACTTTGAAGAATGCGCCGCATGGAATTCTACCATGCGCCGCATATGAAACTCTGGTCAAAGAAGAAGATCAAGCTCGTTCTACTCTAGATACGCCGCATCACACAATTAACATACGGCGTATCACTATCAAGACTTCACCATAAACAATCTAAGACAACTGAAGGACATGCGCCACATAAAGATTCAAGTTACGCCGCATCTAAAGGCGGTGTATGAATATTCCAGAATATAATAAGCTTGGACCCCACGCGAAGTTAAGTCAATGCGCCGCATCTCATCATTACATGCGCCGCATCGATCCCTCAGACAGAAACTATAAATACCCCAAGACCTAGACGAATTTTGTGTGCACCATTACCCTAAGGAGACGAATTCAGACGAACAAGCAACACAAGACACACCCCAAACGAAGATCTTAGAGCTGTAAGAAGGTCCTGCATGTATTTAATTCATTAAGTAGTTTTGTTTTATTGTAATAATAAGCTTTGAATCTATCAGGATTGATGGCCGGTAGTTTGTGAGTACGCAATAATCAAATGCCCGCCTTAAAATTGCTTTCCCATAGATTAAAGTTTATATGTTTGATGTCTTTGGTTTCCTTATATTAGTGCATTGATTACCTCTGTGTCTAGCTGAGCACTGCTGAGCCGCCATACTCCTTCCTCGCCTACTCACTTCGATGTCTTTGGATGAGTAGGATATTCATAAGTAATCATTAAGGGTCTACTCGCCGATATAATAGCCAACGAGTACGGATTAATTTTATACACTTCATATAAAACTAGCAATAAAACAAGTGACAAGCTATCTTAATCATCAGGACAGGCCTTCTTATTGTCTCTACTATCTATCTGTGTACGTGTATGCTATTCGCTGATTTGTTCTCATTAGTATTTACTGTTTAGTTAAATAACCAAACCGTGGCAGTCTCTCAGGCTGAACCCCTATCATTAGATTAGACTGTAAAGCTAACTTAGATATTAAAATACTGATTAGGATAATTAGATAATACGTTCCACTCTTAGTGATCGACACTCTGCTTACCATTATATGCAAACTGACCGGGTACACTGCTCGTTAAGTGTGTGTGTGTTATTGATAAGTCGGCTAAATATAAATGTAAAACTTGAGTAGGCATTAAACTGCTAAACCGCAACGACACATAACGCGCATCACCACATCAAGTTTTTGGCGCCGCTGCCGGGGAGTGAATTGTTATTATCTGTTAAATTGATTAGTATTTTAATTTGTTTTTTTTAGGTTTTTAGATACTAACCCCTAACTTGTTGTATATTAGATAATTTGCATTCATTGTATAATTTGCATATTTACTGTTTTTGTATGTTTAATTTTCTGTAATTTTCTTTTTATTGTATTTTATTTTTATTTTATTTTCTTTCTTAGTACCTACTGACGTTGTACTGTGCAGATACAAACGATACGGCGCATGTGTTTATCGGATGCAGCGTATTGCGTTTTAATTTTATAAAATACAACACGTTTAATAACTCGAGTGCGACGTATCTTTCCCCAAGATATGGCATATTCTGTTTTTAATAAAGAATTTTTTGAAACCCTAACGCCATACGACGCATCTATTTTAACAGATACGGCGTATTTAATATTTAAAATTAAAAACAGTTTTCGAATTATTAAACAGAAGCGACGCATCGATTTCTATCGATACGGCGCATCTACTAAATCAAAAATCTTGTATTTTGAATCGTAACGAAAATACGACGCATTAGCTTCTGCTAATACGACGCATTTAATTTTTATAAATATAATTGATTTTTGATAACTGACAGGTACGACGCATTCTAATTTAAAAGCGGCGTATCTATTTTCTAAAATAAAAGTCTGAATTAATTTTAACGTAATAAGATACGGTGTATCCTTTTCAAGGATACGGCGCATCGTCTGCAGATATCAGTTATTTTTTTTATCCGAACGGAAAATATTATAACCTACCCTTACGCTAGGAAGTTTTTACTTTGAAATCTACCTGTTTTTGATTTTCAGGAACAATGTTTGATATTTTCCCCAACTGGTTCGGAAGACCTAGAAAGAATCTTACTATGGAGGAGTTTGCTCTAACGATCGCTCAAGCAAATGAAAAAGAACATCATGAAGCTAGAAACTTTATTAACGAATTCAAGGCTAGTCACGAGCTGCTACTAAAAGAACAAAACAACATGATCAATGGATTGGCAATTGAAGTGCACCAATTGTCAAAGGTACTTAACAGGGTTCTTTTGGTAAAGTACGACTTGAAAGGAATTACTACTAGAGGCGGAAAATCTACCTTTCAAATCGGAGAAACACCCGAGGATAACAACTCAAACAACGTTTCCTCTGGATCTACACCACCTGAGCAAGAACAACCAAAGGAGACTAGTCCGGGACCCGTGATTAGAAAAGAACCTTCTGTCGAACCTAAACGATCAACACTTCCTTTTCAACATAGGATGAGGAAGGAGAAAGAAGATGCTTACCAAAGAAATTTCTTGGAAAATCTCAAGCAGCTGCAGCTCATCATACCGTTTATGGAAGCCCTAGTGCAAATGCCTAAGTATGCTAAATATCTTAAAAGCTTGCTCACCAATAAGTCAAAACTTGAAGAGGCCTGCACCGTAACAATGGGGGAAAGAAGCTCAGCAGCCTTGCTCAACAAACTTCCATCTAAAGAAAAAGATCCAGGAACTTTCACTATTCCTTGTCAAATTAAAAATTTATATATTGAAAATGCTTTAGCAGACCTAGGAGCTAGTATAAGTCTTATGCCATCTACTATGTATGAAAAATTAGGCTTTGGTGAACCTAAACCTACTAGGATGTGCTTAGAACTGGCTGATAGGTCGATACAATACCCATTAGGATTAGCTGAAAACGTTTTAATAAAAGTTGATAAATTTGAATTACCTATTGACTTCGTTATCCTGGATATGCCTGAAAATTCTAGGACGCCTATAATTTTAGGACGACCCTTTTTAGCCACTGCTAGGGCCATAATTGATGTTTTTAATAAAAAGATAACTCTTACCATAGGTAAAGACGAGGTCGAATTTAATATGGAAGAATCTATGAGTAAAACTAATTCTGAAGATGATGAATGATATAATGTCGATGCTTCTGACGACACCATTAATCAATTTACTCAAGAATTGTTAAAAAATGATTTACTTGATTCTTTTCTGCTTAAAAATTCAGAAGATACCATTGCCATAGAAGATCAAGTCGATGAAAATCCTTTTATTAATTATTTCGCTGTTGATTCTGCTGTCTGTAACTCAATACGGCGCATCAGCAATGCTGATACGCCGCATCTATCTGATGACAGCAATGACANGACGACACCATTAATCAATTTACTCAAGAATTGTTAAAAAATGATTTACTTGATTCTTTTCTGCTTAAAAATTCAGAAGATACCATTGCCATAGAAGATCAAGTCGATGAAAATCCTTTTATTAATTATTTCGCTGTTGATTCTGCTGTCTGTAACTCAATACGGCGCATCAGCAATGCTGATACGCCGCATCTATCTGATGACAGCAATGACATAATAAAAGAGCAAGTTTATTCCGCTAGTGCCAATGAAATTGATGATTCTAAACCAGTGCTTAAGGATCTTCCTTCTACTTTAGAATATGCTTATTTAAATGGGAACGCTAATTCACCCGTTATTATTTCATCTAACTTAACGCCAAAAGAAAAAGAATCCCTTTTGCAGGTACTATACAAGCGTAGAGGAGCATTAGCATGGAAAATGTCCGATATCAAGGGAATTAGCCCGTCATTCTGTACGCATAAGATCCTTATGGAGGATGAGTTCAAACCAACCATTCAACCCCAAAGTCGTTTGAATCCAAAAGTCCAGGATGTGGTAAAAAATGAAATTGTGAAATTACTTGACTCTGGACTAATCTACCCAATTTCTGACAATTCATGGGTCAGTCCCATCCACGTTGTGCCAAAGAAAGGGGGAATGATGGTAGTACTGAATGACGACAATGAGCTAATTCCATCTCGAATTGTTACTGGTTGGAGAGTTTGCATCAATTACCGCAAACTCAATGATGCTATGCGAAAAGATCACTTCCCTCTTTCATTAATTGATCAAATGTTAGAAAGACTATCAGGATATGATTATTATTGCTTTTTAGATGGTTTTTCAGGTTTCTTCCAAATACCCATTGCTCCCGAGGATCAAGAAAAGACAACTTTCACCTGCCCGTATGGAACCTTCGCCTATAGGAGAATGCCGTTTGGATTATCTAACGCTCCTGCAACCTTCCAACGATGCATGACGGCTATCTTCCATGATATGGTATAAGACTTTATGGAAGTCTTCATGGATGACTTCTCGGTGTTCGGTAACTCATTTAGTGATTGTCTCTTTAAACTTGATAAAATGCTTGCTAGGTGCGAAGAAACTAACCTTGTTCTTAATTGGGAAAAATGTCACTTTATGGTTAGAGGGGATTGTGTTAGGACATAAAATTTCTGGAAAGGTATAGAAGTTGACAAAGCTAAAATCGATGTAATTGCCAAATTACCTTACCCTACTAATGTGAAAGGAGTTAGAAGTTTCTTAGGGCATGCTGTATTTTATCGTAGGTTCATAAAGGATTTTTCAATGATATCTAGGCCTATGACTCAACTATTACTAAAAGATGCAAAGTTTGATTTTTCCGAAGATTGCAAAAAGGCATTTAATATACTAAAAGAAAAATTAACTACTGTACCTATTATAATATCGCCAGATTGGAATCTACCTTTTGAACTAATGTGTGATGCTAGTGATTATGCTGTTGGAGCAGTACTATGGCAAAAGATTGAAAAGAAATTTAAGCCAATTTATTATGCTAGCAAAACTCTAAATAATGCCCAAGAACATTATACCACCACTGAAAAGGAACTTCTAGCAGTAGTTTTTGCATTCGATAAATTTCGGTCATATCTTATATTATCAAAAACTATGGTGTACACTGACCATTCTGCTTTGAAGTATTTGTTTAATAAACAGGATGCCAAGCCAAGGTTGATTAGGTGGGTTTTACTTCTCCAAGGATTTGATATTAAAATTAAGAATAAAAAGGGAGCCAAAAATCTAGCCGCTGATCACTTATCTAGATTAGAAAACCCAGATACGGAAGTGCTTGATGAAAGGGAAATAGCTGATGATTTTCCCGATGAACACCTTATGATGATAAGAGTCAAGGGTAAGGATAATACTCCATGGTACGCTGATTACGTTAACTTTCTTGTTGCTAATGAAATTCCAAAGGGGTTAATATCTGACGAGAAGAGAAGATTCATTAATTATGCTAGTGAATATATATGGGATGAACCCTATGCTTTTAAAATATGTCCTGACAATATTATACGGAGATGCGTAGACGGAGATGATATCCCCAAAATTTTGGCACAAAGCCATTCAGGACCAACAGGGGGACATCATGGTACATTGGTCACAAAAAGGAAAATCTTTGATGCAGGATTTTATTGGCCCACTATCCTCGAAGATACTAGAGATTATATAAAAGGATGTGACGCATGTCAACAGTCTGAAAATATTACATCAAGAAACGAGATGCCGCAAAACTATATTCAAGTATGTGAAGTTATCGATAAATGGGGATTAGACTTCTTGGGACCGTTTCCGGAATCTAAAGGTAACAAGTATATTTTGGTAGCCGTTGATTATGTGTCAAAATGGGTCGAAGCACAAGCACTACCAACAAACGATAGCAAGGTAGTGCTGAGATTTTTGCAAAATTTATTCTCTAGATTTGGAGTTCCCAAAGCGTTTATTAGTGATAGGGGAACGCACTTTTGTAATAACCATCTAGGAAGAGCTCTGCAAAAATATGGAGTGTATCACAGGGCTTCCACCGCATACCATCCTCAGTCTAATGGGCAAACTGAAGTTACCAACCGGGCCATTAAGCGTATTCTCGAAAAACAACCGGGTACAATCCAAAGGGATGGTCAGAAAAATTGAATGACGCCTTATGGGCATTCCGTACCGCTTACAAAACGCCAACGGGATGTACCCCATTCCATCTTGTATATGGAAAAGCATGTCACCTACCCGTCGAAATTGAAAATGGAGCATATTGGGCTTTGAAACATTGTAACATGGATATGGAATCCGCAGCCAAAAATCGTTTAATGCAACTCAATGAACTCTACGAGCTAAGGGACGAAGCCTACAAGAATACTAAGATCTACAAAGAAAGAACTAAGAGATGGCACGACTCAAGGCTACGTGGGGATAAGGATTTCATTATCGGAGAAAAAGTGTTGCTCTTCAATTCTCGACTTAAGATGTATCCGGGAAAACTTAAATCAAGGTGGACGGGTCCATATGTAGTTAAAAAGGTATATCCGTATGGAACTATTGAAATAAGCGATAAAAATGTTTATCGATTCAAGGTAAACGGGCAAAGAGTGAAAAAGTACTTTGATAACCAAATTGATGAAACGGAGAACGAGGTGGTGGAGTTCGAGCCCGACGTATTGGATTAAGGAGCTGAACGTGAGTCTAAATTAAAGACTCTGGAATAAAGAAAAGTGCTGACCGGGAGATAACCCGGAACTTTTTATCTATTTTTCTGTTTTGTGTCGAGTCTGTCAAACCTGCAGAAGATGCGGCGCATCTCCACTATGGAATGCGGCGTATCATCTGCACTGGTCATATCTTATTTTATTTTTCTGCATTTTTATTTTTCTTTAAAACATTCTGTCAGTTTATTTAATGTGGCGCATCCCTGTTTAAGGATATGACGCATCTTTTATTCTGATTCGTATTAATTCCAGGCTCGATACGGCNATGCGGCGTATCATCTGCACTGGTCATATCTTATTTTATTTTTCTGCATTTTTATTTTTCTTTAAAACATTCTGTCAGTTTATTTAATGTGGCGCATCCCTGTTTAAGGATATGACGCATCTTTTATTCTGATTCGTATTAATTCCAGGCTCGATACGGCGCATCTTCTTCCATAGGATGCGGCGTATCGACTAACCTGATGATTTTTAATTTTATTTTTTAGGTTTTATTTTCACTAACTACTAATGTATTATGCAAGTTGAACCTTCTTAACTCAGGTGTGTAAAAGTCTAGGTGGTATTATAGATTCCTGCATTTTTTGTGGATACATCATTCATGAAGCTTTAACGTTCTAATCCACAAGAAAGTTGATCTTTGCTCGCAAACGCATAATGGAGAATCATTCCGAGAAAATATCAGGGAAGTTTTTCTGTTCTAATTCGTTTATTTTCCAATTTTTAATCCTTTAAAACAAACAACGAGGACGTTGTTTAACTTAAGTTGGGTGATGGAGAATTAGAACACTTACTTATCCAAAAAATTTCAAAATATGCTCAAAATGCACTTAATATATCATAATTTAAAAAATTTTAGCATGTTTTTGTTTAAGTCTAAATTACATAGCCGCACACATAACATTATTTTTGCCTAAAATCAAAAACTTTAGTGTGCTGGTGACTTGTAAACTTTAGAACTTGGCTTGTATACTACTCGAGACCACTAATGAGTATTATCGATATAATTGGAGTGACTTGTCTAACTTGGTAAAATTCTAGGATTACACCCAAAAAGCCTTTATATGTTTTGTGATATTAACTAGCTACACCGGTTAGTTAACCCCCGTATAAACCCTTTTGTTACTCTCATTTTTAGAGTAAGATACCCCTAGAAAAACCCTCAGAGCCATTCCTTTCGTTTCTTACACCTTTGTTAAAATGTTTCGTTACACCCTTACACCTTAGCCTACCCTGTAGATTGAAATCCGTGGTTAGTTACTTTAGGCAAAGTGTGTTTCCTTACATTACCTGTGTTCGCGTGCGTAATTCATTATCTTTGGTTAGGTCGGGAAATTGCACAATGCAATTGGAGTGAAAGTACATATTGTATATTTTTAGTTTATTTTTCGTGTGTTTACTACTTTCACTATTACATGTATTTTCTGAAAGTTATGAAAAGTATGGAAAAATTATCCGGAAAAATCGTGATAGAAAAGTTGTGAAATTTTACACAAGTAAAAAAAAATCAAAAAAATAGAAAAGAAAAAGAAAGAAGAAAAAGTTGGAAGTTTGTTTTTAACCAACTTATGTAAAGTTTTGTAAAAGTGGAGATATCACCACTATTTGTTGTTGTATATTATATTTATGATTGAAAGGGAGTTGGCCGTTACGGGAACGCCAACTAAGGTTATTCTTTGTTTAAGATTTTATTGAGTATAATTTGTGTCTACCTAAAGCGTGAGTTACATAAGTCAAAAGCGTGAGTTATTCAATGATTTGAGTCTTATTCATGGGATGGTTGGGAAAGTAATTAACCAAACTTAGGATTTTAATCTATCCGTTTTGTTTATTTTTATTTTACACCAATTTATATCCCAAATATTATCCATAACCTATATCATTCTTCATCCTAACCTTTGATTTATTGAGATTAGGGATTTGAGAAATCTTAAGTATCGTAGTCGTGGATTCGGCTATGTATTTTTGATTTTGTCGCCCTTTTTGATATAATATTATTGGTAAAGATTACTTGGTCCTATCTTTAGCTTATTCGAGTTAAGGAATTGAGCAATTGCGAGTATCGTGGTCGTGGATTCGATCATGTATTCGTGATTTTGCCGCCTTTTCTGGAATATGAGATCGATAGAGATTGAAAAGAATGATCAACCCTTAACCTACTAACCCATTTTACCGCTTTAGACTTATTACTCCTTGGCTTTAGTGGGGGAGATGCGTATACTTGTCAAGCTTATGATAGAATATTCGTCACAACTAGCAACTAAACGATTTAGAATTGTTTTGTATTAAAAGAAAATTATTTTGTTTCTACTTCGTTAAGTGGTTGGTTGTGTGATTATGAAAAAACGAATACATGCTTAACAATTAAAAATAAATCCTAATACCTTTTAGGATACATTTTCATAAGATTAAATTTAAGGTTTACTTGGGGACAAGTAAAGTTCAAGTGGGGGGATATCTGATGAACTCAAATAAGTACATTTTATTAGCATCATTTATCCTATTTATTTAACTTGTTTTACCTTATTATGTATGAGAATCGGTACTTTAATGTTTACTTTAGTGATTCTCAGGTAAAAAGAGGTAAAAGGTGAAACTTGGCGATTTTGGACTAATTACGGAGCAAAACGAGCAAGATGTCAAAAGTCTACTGAAACCCAGAAGATGCGCCGTATCTCACTCAACAGATATGCCGCAATATCATACTTAGATGAATTCGAAGACCATTGCCTGACTTTGAAGAATGCGCCGCATGGAATTCTACCATGCGCCGCATATGAAACTCTGGTCAAAGAAGAAGATCAAGCTCGTTCTACTCCAGATGCGCCGCATCACACAATTAACATACTATCTTTGCTTCCTTAACTCTTAATTGTTTATCATGAGGATCTTGGTCAATTTGAGTTTGAACTTGTTGTAGTTGACATCTAAGATCATCTACTCTCTTGAATAAATTTCCTTTACACCAAGCCAGCTTATTCAAAGGAGCTTTGAGGTTCTTTAACTTCTTGACCACTTTAAACATGTAGCATCCATCCACCTCTTTACACCATCCTTCTTTAACAATGGGCATGAATTCATTCTTTCCTGTGATGAAATTTGCCATTCTAAATGCTTTTTTGTGCCTTTTAATACCTGTTGGAATACACAAAACAGCAGGTGTATGATCAGATATAATGTAAGGTAAAAATTTAGCATTTTCCTGTGGATATTTTGTGATGAACTCATGATTGGACATCATTCTATCAAGCTTTTTGAGAATCCCTGTCATATCCCCAGCTTTGACTTTCTTCAGATTCTTTGTCCATGTAAAATGCAATCCTGACTTACATATATCTTCCACTTCAATCAGATTTACACAATCATAAAATTCCACCATGTCATTAGTCATAGAAGAGCCACCACTAGAGTGTTCATTTGGACTTAAAGTAACATTTAGGTCCCCTGTTAATGAACTCAAATAAGTACATTTTATTATCATCATTTATCCTATTTATTTAACGTGTTTTACTTTATTATGTATGAGAATCGGTGCTTTAATGTTTACTTTAGTGATTCTCAGGTAAAAACAGGTAAAAGGTGAAACTTAGCGATTTTGGACTAATTATGGAGCAGAATGAGCAAGATGTCAAAAGTCTACTGAAACCCAAAAGATGCGCCGTATCTCACTCAACAGATATGCCGCAATATCATACTTAGATGAATTCGAAGACCATTGCCTGACTTTAAAGAATGCACCGCATGGAATTATACTATGCGCCGCATATGAAACTTTGGTCAAAGAAGAAGATCAAGCTCATTCTACTCCAGATACGCCGCATTACACATTTGACATACGGCGTATCACTATCAAGACTTCACCAGAAACAATCCTAGACAACTGAAGGACATGCGCCGCATAAAGATTCAAGTTACACCGCATTTAAAGGCGGTGTACGAATATTCCAGAATATAATAAGCTTGGACCCCAGATAGAAACTATAAATACCCCAAGACCTAGACGAATTTGGTGTGCACCATAACCCTAAGGAGTCAAATTCAGACGAACAAGTAACACAAGACACGCCCCAAACGAAGATATTAGAGCTGTAAGAAGGTCCTGCATGTATTTAATTCATTAAGTAGTTTTGTTTTATTGTAATAGTAAGCTTTGAATCCATCAGGATTGATGGCCGGTAGTTTGTGAGTACGCAATAATCAAATGCCCGCCTTAAAATTGCTTTCCCATCGATTAAAGTTTATATGTTTGATGTCTTTGGTTTCCCTATATTAGTGCATTGATTACCTCTGTGCCTAGCTGAGCACTGCTGAGCCGCCACACTCCTTCCTCGCCTACTCACTCCGATGTCTTTGGATGAGTAGGATATTCATAAGTAGTCATTAAGGGTTTACTCGCCGATATAGTAGCCAACGAGTACGGATTAATTTTATACACTTCATATAAAACTAGCAATAAAACAAGTGACTAGCTATCTTAATCATCAGGACAGGCCTTCTTATTGTCCCTACTATCTATCTGTGTACGTGTATGCTATTCGCTGATTTGTTCTCATTAGTATTTACTGTTTAGTTAAATAACCAAACCGTGGCATTCTCTCAGGCTGAACCCCCTATCATTAGATTAGACTGTAAAGCTAACTTAGATATTAAAATACTGATTAGGATAATTAGATAATACGTTCCACTCTTAGTGATCGACACTCTGCTTACCATTATATGCAAACTGACCGGGTACACTGCTCGTTAAGTGTGTGTGTGTTATTGATAACTCGGCTAAATATAAATGTAAAACTTGAGTAGGCATTAAACTGCTAAACCGCAACGACACATAACGCGCATCACCACATCAGTACCTAAGGATAAGGGGAGTAGTAGCAAGTCTGAAACTCCACCCAAGGTAAACAACATACCTGCTAACTCCAAGAGTGGTCACCAAAAGACCACTGAGAATATTTTAGGCAATAACAGTTTTGCACATTTGGATTCACTAGTTAATGAGGAAGATATAAGACCAAACACTGATGAAAGGAAAAAGTTGGATGAAGTTTTAGGTAAGAATGGTGATCCAACTGTGACTGAATGGGAAAGTTGGAATGAGGTTATGAAAAGGTATTATAGAGATAAAAAGGAACCGTTGTGTGCAGCAAAATCACTTGAGAATGAAGAGGATGTTGTACAAGACTTATCTTCTATTGGAAAAAGTTTGTTAAGGAATGAAGTTGAGGGGGTGTGTAGTCATACCCTTAACTGAATAAATGCATTTGTATCTTGATACAGTAGTGTATATAGTAAGTGTATCTGATTTGTATATAGTTTTTTGTTTTTGTATTGTGTGAAAAAACAGACAGAGTGTATAGAGAGCCAAAAGAATTGAGAGAATTTGGGAGCATAAAAACAGAAAGAGAGTATCAGTGTGTTCAAAAATAGACAGAGTGCATAGTGAGCATTAAGAATTGAGAGATTTTTGGGAGCACAAAAACAGAAAGAGAGTTTTGTGTGTGTATTAAAAACAGATAGAGAGTTTGGGAGCTAAAATAATTAAGAGAATTTAGGAGCACAAAAATAGAAAGAGAGTATTTGAGTGTAAAAACAGACAGAGTGATTGTAAGCCAAAAGAATTGAGAGAAGATTGTGAGTATAAAAACAGAAAGAGAGGATTGTGTGATATTAAAAACAAACAGAGTGTATAGTGAGCCAAAAGAATTGAGAGAAAAAGTGAGCCAAAAATAGAAAGAGAGGATATGGATTTGAAAATTGCAACATGGAACATAAGAGGTCTCAACACTTCTAATAAGCAACAGGAGGTTAACAAATTTATTGCTGAAGAGAATTTACAAATGTGTGCTATACTTGAGACACATGTCAAATACAATAAGGTCAAAAAAGTTGGTGACAATGTGTTTGGAAATTGAGAATATGTGACAAATGCTGAGGACAACAATAAAAGGTGTAGAATTATGATGGGGTGGAATCAGAACATGGTTGATACTTGGATGATAACTAAGAATAAACAAAGCATGTTGTTGCTAGTAGAAACCATTAGTCAGAAAACAAGATTCTTCTGTATAGTCACCTATGCAAGTAATTCAGGAATTGAAAGAAGAAGGTTGTGGAATGAACTGGGAGATTATAAACAGATAAACAAATGGTACAACATGGGTGATTATGGGAGAATTTAATGTAACATTAGAAGCTAATGAGCATTCTAATGGGAGCTCAATGTACACAAGTGACATGACTGAATTCAAAAAATATGTTGAGGATGTGGAGATTGAAGACTTATTGAGTTCAAGGTTTCAAACTTTCAATATACCTGGACTAAGAGTTTATAGAACCCTAAGTGCAAGACATTGAAGAAGATGGACATAATAATGGTCATTGAAACTTTTTTGGATACTTTTAGTACTGCACATAGTATCTTTTTACCATACCTTATATCTGATCACTCACCTGCTATGTTAGTAATACCAAGTGGAGGGGTAAAAAAGAAAAAGGCTTTTAGAATGTCAAACTTTATAACTGAGAATAAGGAATTTTTGCCAGTGGTAAAGGCTGAATGGGAAAAGAATGTAAGTGGATTTCAGATGTACAAGGTAACCCAACACAAATTGAATCAACTAAGTTGGAAAAATGGAAATGTGCATGACAGAGTCAATGAGTTGAGAGAAAAGGTCAAGACAGCTCAAGAAGAAGTTGATAAGAACCCATTATGTGAGAAAGTTAAAAAGCAAAGCTGCATGATACTCCAAGAATACTGTGAAGCTGTGAGAGATGAGGAGAGCCTTCTAATGCAAAAAGCTAAAATAGAGTGGTTGAAGGAAGGGGACAGAAATACCAAGTTTTTTCACAAGATCATAAAAGGGAGGCGACATAAAAGCAGAATAATGGCTGTATGTGATGAGAATGGAATTAGCTATGAGAAAAGCAAGTTGCAGTGAAGTTTTTGGAACATTTTCAAAAGTTTTTGGGTACTAAAGATGATGTTGCAGAGTTACACATAGATCATGTTATTTTTAACAACAAGCTGTCAACAGATGAAGCTGAAAGACTAGTGAGACATGTATTTGATACTGAGATTAAAGATGCTATGTTTGATATAGATGATTCCAAAGCACCAGGACCAGATGGATACACAGCTAAATTCTTTAAAGCAGCTTGGGCCACAATAGGAAAAGAGGTGTGTTTGGCTGTGCAGGAATTCTTTAATTGATGAAGAATGCTAGGTGAGTTGATTGCTACATTAATCTCTTTAGTTCCTAAAATCACAACCCCAAATAAGGTCTCAGATTTTAAACCTATAGCATGCTGTAATGTTCTGTACAAATGAATAAGTAAGGTGATCACAAATAGAATCAAAGGGGTATTAGGTAAGCTGGTTAATGAGAATCAAAGTGCATTCAATTCTGGAAGGCAAATAACTGATAATATCCTATTAGCACAGGAACTGTTAAGGTAGTATAATAGGAAGCAAAAAATTAAGAAATGTGCTCTTAAGATTGACTTGCAGAAAGCCTATGATACTTTAGATTGGAATTTTCTTAAGAATATCTTGGAGCTTTTTGGTTTTCATGAGAAAATGGTGGGTTGGATCATGACTTGTGTCACAACAACTAAGTTTACTCTGAATGTTAATGGAGAAAGGATAGGGTATTTCTGTGGGGGTAGAGGTTTAAGACAAGGTGACCCAATATCACCTTACTTATTTACAATGGCCATGAAGTTTTTCAATTTGCTTATGAAGAAAAACATTGATAATGCTGTGGATTTCAAATACCATCAGGGCTACAAAAAATTAAGAATTACACACTTGGGGTTTGTTAATGACCTAATAGTATTTAGCCATGGTGATTGTGATTCTGTCAGAGTCATAAAGGATTCACTAGAAGAATTTAGTAACTACTCTGGTCTAAAGGTTAATATGCAAAAAAGCACCATTTTCTTTGGGGGTTTATCTGTGCCAGAACAAGAAAACATTATACAAATCCTGCCTTTTACAATTGGAAGATTACCTATTAGATATCTGGGGGTGCCACTAATTACAAAAAAAATAAGCATCAATGACTGCAAGCCACTGATTGCGAAAGTTAGAAGCGGAGTATAAGATTGGAGAAACAGGGCTTTGACTTATTGTAACACCCCCAAAATTCGTACAGCGTGTTGAGCATTGAAGATTGAGCATGTATGTTAATCTGTGAAGTCTAGTAACCTACTCAGTTTACCACATAGCGCAAAATAAATTTCCAGGTCGTATTTTGACTTGCTTTGAAATCTATGGATAATTCTCACGCAGTCGAAAGCTGATCGCTTTTTAAGCATGTATTTTCTCAGGTAATCTTCAGAAGCTTTGCTTTTCACTACTTGGACATACTCGGTTATTTCGGCTGGGCTTGGAATCTTGCTTGGTTTCGATGGGGGGGTGGGAACATCGCTGATGGAACTCTGATATCTTATTTTGGACTATTTACACCCTTTATTAACCCTATGGGGATCTTTCCTTTTAAAAAGATTTGGAATGAATGCTGTAAATCTAACTCTTACGTTGACCTTGGTTTACATTTTCGCATCTAGGATTCAGTCTTGTCATCCTATTCTTGTGCATGATACCAAAGTTTTCCCCGTACATCCGTTACAGCTGTAAGTCTTCC
>LBNU01035854.1:3351-14557 GCA_014162995.1 Artemisia annua | reverse complement strand
GTCTCCATTCTTTCCCATAACATTCATGTGACTCAAAGATCTTTCTTGCCCATTACTACACCTTCATTACCCATTACGAACTTTAACTTGTCCTAATACATTTGTGGGAAAAATCACCTCGAGACGACGACCTTTCAGCCTCGTCAACCCTCATATGCCCTCCGCGCCAATCCCATTATTGTCTCACTTTTCATACCTTCTGACTTGGGCTTATCTTAGTTGAGATTGGCGCGGTTAATTGGCGGGGAATATGTTGGGACGTTCGCCTAGTATAGACTAGCACCGGGATGAAGTGGATGACCATAGAACATTGACAAAAGATGCAGGATATGTTTTTTCTGGTTTTGGCAAACAGTGTGCTTTTTTTGGCATGCAAGAAGGGCCGGGTAGGTTTAGGACTGGATTTTTTGTGTTTTGGGTCATATGTTCTTTTGGTGTAATTTGGGGTATGAAAGAAGGGGGGAGGAATATCATATTGGTCTTACTTGCTTTGGGTCCGCTATTGCGCCCCGTGTTCCTAGCATCCTTATATCGGTGGAGGTGGAAGTGGGCCACTTGGTTGTTGGGGAGGCCTCTTCATAAGCTTTGTCAATCTATCGCGTCACATTCTCTCTCTTGGTTGTCGACCTGTACGTCTATAAATGTGACGGATCTGTTTGGTTGGTATATATCTTGAACTCTCGCCTGGTATACGAATTCTTGAGTTGACGGGGATGCCAGGTAAAATCTTGGGAGCATCAATCCGTCTCATAGTTGTCTCAAAGTTGTTTTTTGGGTGAAAAGTTCGCTTTTTCCGATTTGAAGATTGTGGCTCTCGTAAAAAGAAATTTAGTTATGACACCCATCTTATGTTGAAGGGTAACGCGTGAGTATTGAAGGTTGGAAACCTTTTTATTGGAAAGGAAGCTTACGTGGGTTGATAAGAATTATTTTTTAGGGCTTATACCTAATTAGGCGTATTATTGGCTTCTTGTATTCATCATAAAGTATTTTGAGTGGCGGTGACATATTCTTCCGAACTGATTGTGTCTCTGTGGGGAAACCATCATCTATAGGTATTAAGAAGCAAAGGGCTCTTATGGCTACGTCCATTTGATCAAATTATGCGTACTATAGTGCCATTGTTTTCTCTCGCAATTACTCAGGACTAGAGTACCGCGAGGATGCGTAAGTGCTAGCAGAGAATTCATATGTCTCCTGAGTGTTATCCTGCCTAGTGCCCAATCATAACGTTTGGGTGTGTCGTCTCTAGAGATGAACCACATGTCTATGCATAATTATCCGCTCGTGCAAGGACGAAAAGTATTGTATTTATCTAGTATGCACTTGGGCCTTGAGTGAAGGAGTGATATTCCAGTGCCTCGTAAGATATTCATAATAAACTTGACTTAGGTCTGTCAAGTTCTATGATCCTACCGGTCGGAAGTGCTTAAATTGTTCGAGCAGACAGTGGAATTCTCTCGCCTTGAGACCAGTTTTATTCAATCGTCACGTGGGGATCTTTCCGAGCTATCTCCTCTGTGTTCTCAGTCTTAATAGGCGAGCAGGACTTCCTCGTGGAATTAAAGAAGAATCCCAGCGCATGATTTCGTTTGGATGCTATAAGAATCACGACCTCAACTTTGGGTTTGTTTCCCTATGTTGTTTGACCTTGGTATTTGCTTTCCGTCAGCATTAATGTGGGATTCCTATATTTAGTTTGCCTTCTCTCTTTCAGTTTAGGATATTAATTTTCATGCTTCAATAGTTCATAAAAATTTGCGACTTTGGTGTGATCTAGAAAGATCATAATACCTGAGCTTGGATATGATTGGGACTTTTGAATGTTATTATCACCTTGAATTCTGCATGTCCAACTATAGCCTCAGTTAAGATGGATTTTCGCTTATTTTGCCCATATAAGGCGATAGCCTAAGATTTGAAGCGGGCCAAAAAGATCTCAATCATTCCTAAGATCTTGGATCGTGTTTTCTTCTTTACACAGGGGTGCGATTAAAATTGACCAATGACTAATCCGGATAAACGCGACGAAGAGTGGTGATTAAATATTGATCATCCCAATGAACATATTAAGTTAATGGTGTGAGATATTCGAGACATCCATCTGCATGGTAGTCTAGTTTACAGCTTCTATAAGCCATGTTGAATCTAGGCTCATTGTGTTCCATCGCCAGAGTGACCAGGGATATTTAATAGTGTGAGAAGAGATTAATTCTCGTCTCTAGGATCATCTCGAGGTGATCAACATTTCACATAGAAAACGGTATCATCTATTAAGATCTAAACTCTGTCAAATTCTCTATAGGCTAGACGACGATTCCAACTCTTTCTCTGGAGCCTGACGGTGATTTGGATTTGGATCTTCGGAACGGAAGTCATGGGAACTTCGCACATCTACTTGCACCAACTGATGGTGTCGGATCGTAAGGGAAACCATTGGCTCGCGCTTGTGTGAGCTCCAATGTGTTCTCGATAGCCTTGGTGGCTAGCTTCTGCAAGCTATTATTCTCCTAATGTGGTTTTTGTTTTTGGATCCAGGATAATATGGAATATTCCTTTTCCTTATAGTTTTTTTTGCCTCTGGCTCCGGGAATCATAAATAAATTGGTCTTTATTAATAGTGTATCGACAAAGAAACTCACGGTGATAAAGAAAGCTCCATTAATCTCTGCAACGGAACTAAAGAAATAATTCCCCTCTCAACAGGAAAGCAAAATAATTAAATTAATAATCTCCCTTATCAATATCTATAGAAAGAGGTATAATCTAGCGTCCACGGCGAGACCTTTGAATTAAAATTAACAAAAGAGTTTTTTCCGTTGTTTTATATCTTCTTACAAGGCTCATATAACATTAAGTCTTATTATCTGGACAATTCGAAGCCAATGCGAACTTGCGCAATAAATATTTCTCTCTTTGGCGAATTAGGACACGTCGTGTATGAATTGCCTCTACCCCCGCTATATTACAAGTGGGTAAGAATTGATTTTACCTATTTCTCAAATAGGGTTATCTCCTTTGAGAGTTCTCTTCATGCCATCCCCCACCCAGGCAGTGTACCCGAGCGAAATTCAAGGGGACGTTATATTGATTTCATTCATTTACCTTATTTACTCGTGTATCCTACAATGTTTCTTGTTATTATTTGATTAATATGTCTATGGTTGCGAATGGAGTACGCAAGGTGTATTTTGACTTCAGTTTCTCATTTGTAGTAAAGGGGGAAATGGAGGGGGGGTGTCCGGTATAGGAATTTGAAACAAGAGATCACCACTCATATAGTAAGAATAGGCTATAAATGTCTGCATGCTAGAAAGTTATTGTTCTTTTTGTTTATGTACTTTTATTATGATTTTTGAAAGAAGTTAAAAAAATCCTCGGGGTTTTACTAAAAGATACAATACGATGTTAGGGGGCGGGTGGGTGGGTTTTAATGTCAAGCCATTGCTAGTTTAAAATATTTTTCTATCCAACCCAAAATAACATCTTTATCAAATGGCGAGAAAATAAAATTAAATAAACTGAAAGTCACATATTAGTGTTCTTTGTTGAATTAGAGACGGGTTTCTCATAATCGATACTTTATGGTAGAATTGTATGTTTGACATCAATTGCATTAGGCGAATATTCCCTTACATCACCCCGTATCCAACCTAAACAAAATATCTTTGACCGCACACAAAATCTATGGTGATTAGTTTTCGTCTCGCGTGTAGAAATTTGCCTTTGGTAGGAAAAAGCAATCATAGCTCATGATGCTGTGTGACAAGGTAGCACCTAGGATTCTCACGAACTTCGCGACTAGGCCATCCCGAATCCCCACAAGTGGGACCCACTAACCATTGTTTGTGTAGGTTATATCTTACAAGATGGAATAAAGAGACGGAGTTGTTATTCTAGTCTTTATAATACCAATTCCCGTTGGTGGTGTTGTTGACCGCGTTACGATCTCTTTCTCCTCCTTCTGAACATATCTCATCTTAGCTTCGCTAATAGTATTATATCTTCCACACCTTTTCATGTTCAGCGGCTAAGTAAGGTACCCCATTATATCTTGATTGAGCGGAACGCCACTCTAGCGCCCTTTCGCTCAATGCACTACTCCATCCAGTAAGCACTCTAATCGTATTTATCTTGTTACATACCTTTTGTCAATGGTCTTTTTTTTTAAATTTTACCTAAGCTTAGTTAAACGACTATTTGAGAAGTGTTTACCACTCCAGTCTTCCTATTTCTTTTAAAGACCTGTTAAAAACCCCATCGAATCGACCTTAACGATTCACTACCACCTCCATGTATAGCTACACATCAATCTTTTTATTAAAGTTCAGCACCATATCTAATATTGTGTCAACTAAACATTTTTTAAAACCTTTAGTTAAATATTCATTTTATGATTACTATTAGGAAACACAAAGAAACCTTACACTAGCATGTTACAAAGACAAGAAAACAAGGAAGTAATCAAAACACTAGACATATTGAATGATTAATTGATTACTTATCTTTAATGTAACATGGAAGATCTCATGGTGAAAAACCTTGAAAAAGCTGCTAAAATTCGTCTAGGGTTTCTCCCTAAAAAGTTCCACCCTAATGACTAAAAATTATGAGAATATATATAGGAAAACAGACTTGATGGCGTCACGTTATAGCCTTGACGCCGTCACCTCGCCGTGATTAGGGTTTCTTGATGGCCTTCTTGACGCCGTCCCCCTTTAATCCTCCAAAAATCATTCAGGCTTATCAAGGCCTGACAGCGTCACGTCCAAGCTTGACGCCGTCAAAGGTACAATTCCAGCAGAATTTGGCACTTTGTCGAATTCTTCACTTTTATGCTCCAAAAATGTCCAAAATGCTTCCTTTTTCAGATTTCTTCTCCAAAGTACCTAAAATGACAAAAGGAACGATTTAGGAAGATATTTGATCAAATAAATATGATTTAGGACTTAAATGACCCCCGAAAAGCGGTACACTTTTCGCCTTATCAACAATATACACAACTACTATTGATATCTACAATACTTCTTTAACTTGTTGTTGAAGGAGTATTCTTCTCTTACACTTTGGAGGATGAGGAATTGAATCACTTGAAACAAAGACTTATAATCTTATGATCAAAGGATTTAGAAGGATGTTTGGAAAGGATTTGGACTGAAAATATTCGTGCAAAAGGTGAGGAAAAAATGCAGGATTGAACCAGTATTTATAGGCAAAAGTTCCTGGCCTTAGGATCGTGTCGGCCCCCTTAAATGGTTGCCGGCCCCCTTAAATTTAAGGGGGCCGCCCTCCTGAAACGGCCTGGAACTTTTGTATTTTGTGGGGAAAGTTTATTTGGAGAAAAACTAACTGATTTTGGTTAAAATTTTGAATTCATATATTTATTATAAATTAAACCTTTTCCTTTATTACCAAAAATATTTTTCAAAAATATATAATATGTTTATATTATTTAATAAACTTTGTAATATTTAAATAAACATCCCTTTGATCATAAAATGTATTAGGCATTTGTTTATTCATACCTTTAAGTGATTTAGTTGGATAACACGATATAAACTAACTAAATACTTGTTTACGTATTAATTTTACGTTTAATGTTTTACATTTTGTGATCGTCAAAACGTTGTTTACGTAGTAATTTTACGTTTAATGTTTTTACATTTTGTGATCGTCAAAACGTAGAGATATCGAAAAATATAAATAACGTTTTTATACATTATTTATATCAACAGAGAATATGACTATCATTGGAACTAAGTGGGTGTTTAGAAATAAGCTTGATGAGAACAATATAGTGTTTAGGAATTAGGCTAGGCTAGTAGTACAAAGATATAACCAACAAAAAAGTATAGGCTGTGATGAAACTTATGCTCCAGTAGCTACTAGAATCTATTCGTATACTACATACTTATTCATGTGCTAATGACTTTAAGTTATATCAAACGGATGTTCAGTTTCGGTTTTGAAAAATAATTGGAGTCCTAAACCAAAACATTTAGAAGTTAACAATGTCAAAGTACCTAGTGTTAGCAAAGAAGAAGTTAGATGTTTTTACAAACCATCTTTAAAACCGGACATAGATATGTAAAATCCGAACCTAGACCAAAAACTCCACCACCTAGGAAAACAAATACGTCTAAACCTCAGTCGAGAAATTGCACAGTGCAATTGGAGTGAAAGTACATATTGTATATTTTTAGTTTATTTTTCGTGTGTTTACTACTTTCACTATTACATGTATTTTCTGAAAGTTATGAAAAGTATGGAAAAATTATCTGGAAAAATTATCCGTAAAAATCGTGATAGAAAAGTTGTGAAATTTTACACAAGTAAAAAAATCGAAAAAATATAAAAGAAAAAGAAAGAAGAAAAAGTTGGAAGTTTGCTTTTAACCAACTTATGTAAAATTTTGTAAAAGTGGAGATATCACCACTATTTGTTGTTGTATATTATATTTATGATTGAAAGGGAGTTGGCCGTTATGGGAACGCCAACTAAGGTTATTCTTTGTTTAAGATTTTATTGAGTATAATTCGTGTCTACCAAAAGCGTGAGCTACATGAGTCAAAAGCGTGAGTTATTCAATGATATGAGTCTTATTCATGGGATGGTTGGGAAAGTAATTAACCACACTTAGGATTTTAATCTATCCGTTTTGTTTATTTTTTATTTTACACCAATTTATATCCCAAATATTATCCATACCCTCTATCATTCTTCATCCTAACCTTTGATTTATTGAGATTAGGGATTTGAGCAATCTTAACTATCGTAGTCGTGGATTCGGCTATGTATTTTTTATTTTGTTGCCCTTTTTGATATAATATTATTGGTGAAGATTACTTGGTCGTATCTTTAGCTTATTCGAGTTAAGAAATTGAGCAATTGCGAGTATCGTGGTCGTGGATTCGTTCATGTATTCGTGATTTTGTCGCCTTTTCTGGAATACGAGATCGATAGAGATTAAAAAGATTGATCAACCCTTAACCTACTAACCCATTTTACCGGTTTAGACTTGTTACTCCTTAGCTTTAGTGGGGGTGATGCGCATACTTGTCAAGCTTATGATAGAATATTCGTCACAACTGGCAACTAAACGATTTAGAATTGTTTTGTATTGAAAAAGAATTATTTTGTTTCAACTTCGTTAAGTGGTTGGTTGTGTGATTATGATAAAACGAATACATGGTTAACCATTAAAATAAATCCTAATACCTTTTAGGATACATTTTCATAAGATTAAATTTAAGGTTTACTTGGGGACAAGTAAAGTTCAAGTGGGGGGATATTTGATGAACTCAAATAAGTACTGTTAGGATCATAGTTTTCAACTATTCAGTCAAGTCTCGGTCATTTCAATAAATGTAATAGGTTGCTAGTTTTATCACTTTATGTTACGTTTTAGACTAATACTCGTTCGGTTATAAGACGAGTCCAATAAGTGTCCAATGGGCCTTGAAAGCCCACGACATAGCACATAGGGAAGGAAGGGAGTGTTGCCCTATCCTCCTCCTATAAATAGGACCCTATGTATCTCTTTCATTTTGTTGGTTAATTTCATATCTTAAACAAACTATTGTTCTTTCATCTTTCCTATTGATCTTAATCAACCAAGTCTATTTCTCATCTCATTTCTTTCATTTGAATACTTGTGTTTACTAATATGGTGACCTAACAAGTGGTATCAATCGCTAGAAGAAGGTGTAGTTTTATTTTTTTGTGATATACGAACCATAAACTCGTTTTTTGTCTCGTTAGATTCAAAAAGTTTGCAACTTTCTTGCTTCTTTTGTGTTTTTATCACATATTTGATTACAAACTTGTGTTAGAAACCAAAACAAACAACAAAGTTTCAAAATTTTTGGGTTTTTTAAGATTCGTACAAACTTGTACTTCTTATCGAAAATTTTATAATTTTTGTTAAAAAGTTCAAGTTTGCAACTTTCATTAAGATTTCATCATTTTAATGCTAGTTGTACAAGAATCTTGGATTAAAAACTCGTTTTAGGTTTACTTTTTCACAAAAGAAAAATCTGCGTTTTATCGAGAACCTCTAAAACCCCAATTTATAGAGAACCTCTTAAACCCCATTTTATCGAGAACCTTAAACCCTCTTTTATCGAGAACCTTCGATATTACTACCTAACTGTTTTTGTTGCTTACTCAGTGTTTCTCTCTCTTGTATAAGAAAGAAAACACTTCGACTTATTGGATAGTTTCGTTATTGTATAATCTCGAAACTTTGGATTTCTCTTATCGAAAACTCAGTTTATCGAGAACCTTATAAGTTATCGAAATCACTCTCTTGTTTTCGAAATCTTATAATTCTATCGAAATTTACTTAAGTGCCATCGAAAAGAAACTCTGTCTGAACTTCACCAAAGATCTCGATAATTGTCTCCAACTTTTCTCGATAAATTATCTTTATCGAGAACAACGCGAGTTATCGAAATCTTCACTAGTTTATCGAGAACTTTTGTTTCTTGGGATTATTTGGACTTTAACCGTTTATCGAAATCTTCCAATTGCCAAGCATCGAAATCTTAGTTACTTTTGGAGATTAAGATTTTTGTACTATACCTTCTACAAGATCCATAAACCACAAGTTATCAATCATGTCTCAACCACCGTACTTTAACCCTTTTCAAGCACAACCATATCATCAACTGCAACAATTTCATCAGCAACAACAAGCTCAACAATATGCACAATCATATTCACAGCCAAATCAAATGTATTCTCAGCAACATGCCATGATGCATCAATTTCAACCTCAAACTTTACCAATGCTACAAAAAATCACTACAACGCCAAAACAGTCTCACTGGTTTGATCAGATGTGTGAGGTCATTACTACTCAACAATCGAGGCATGAAGCAGGTTCACTTGACACACCACCAATGTTGACACCGGGTAACTATGTCCAGTGGTCAAGCCGATTCCTTAGATTTCTTGATCTCAAGAAACCACATGGCAGATACCTTAGGAAGGTTATCATGGAAGGTCCATTTGTACCACCTCTCAACAATGTTCCCGCTAATGACAATGATGTTCCCCCTAGACCTGAATCTTCAACAGCTTTACCTGAAACACGTCTCACTGCTGAACAAATTCTTCATAAGGAAGCGGACGAATATGCCATGAAAGCAAGAACTAGCTATGAAAGCAAGAACCACGGGTATCGTTGTCCCAACGAGGGTTGAATATGGATCTCGTCACTCAAGACCGTGAGCTATTTGTGTGATGAATAAGGTTTAAAAGAAGGTTTTTGTTTTGTCTATACTACAACGACAAATTAAAGTAAAGGAAAGCGGTAAAACGACATGAAATAAGAAAACAAGTAAAGTTGCATGTAATAAAAGCGACTAAAGAAAGCGGTAAATGAAAGCGATAAGAAATGAAAGCGGTAAATGAAATTAAAAGAAAATGTGTTTGCAAAGCGACGCGAATAAGTTCATCAAGCTTGAGGTAAAAGTTTGCAACGAGTTATTCTCCTTTCTCGAGATTAGTTGTTGATTAATCTTTTGAAGAGATAACAACTCAAGACGAGTGAATTAATCGTTCAAAGGTTTCGTCTTCGAATAATTAACTCACACGTCTAAGCAATCTTTCGATTACTTATCACAAACGTTTAACACTCTCACTAAACTCACAAACTCGAGTGACTAAGCAAACACGATTTAAAACTACTCGAGACTCATATTAAAAATGTAAAGCGATAAAATAAATAAAAGACTTGTAAAACATTTAACGTAATAAGAGTTTAAAACTAAAGACGTAAGACTTTAATAAGAAACGACACTAAAAATATTTTAAAGAAAATTCGACAGCATAACGTTTAGATTTAAGAAAATGAAAACCTCACTCGAAGAACGATGAGGGGAAATAAAAGTCTTACTCGACTTGAAAAAGAACTAAGAAAAGAAGAGAAGACGAAACAAGACACGACTCAAAATAAACTAGGACTAAAAATCAAACTCGCTATCTAAAATCATGAACCCATACTCGCTACTATAGAAAACAAGCCAAACTCGCTAGGCACATTGGACCAAACTCGCTAGCCCTAATATTCCATACTCGCTAGCCCTATGAAGATTTCCATACTCGCTAGACCTCATATGCCATACTCGCTATGATCTTTAAAACCCTTACTCGCTAGCTCTAATAGAAACACATACTCGCTACTAAACCCTAAAATTACAAATACTGGACTTTAAAACCTTTTAACGTGACATAAATTTCATAAATAAAAAATAAATAGACTTATAAAAACTTGATTAATAAAACGTAAAGACACTAAAGTAAGCTCAAAAATAAGCAAATAAGCCACGAGTTCAAATAAGCTTATCCCATATTCATAAGGCACGAAATCCTTCGATTCATGCAAAGGTGGTATAAGTCTTATAGAAGCTCATGCAAGATTGAAAAAGACACAAAATAAGCTAAGAAAGATTTAAGACATCAAAATAAAAGCTTGCATTAAGTAAAAGATTACACTAAAACATGAAATAAGCTAACACTACTCCTAAGAGGTCCAACCCTCTAAAATCTAACCTAAAGCTAACCCCCCTTTCANTGCTCAGAGAGGAAACCTTTCACCGTCTCCAACATCAAACTCATTAGCATTGGTTGCTCATTCACATGTTCCGAATTCGTCCATGCAACTTCCAGATTACTCAGTTGAACAGAATCACATCAATTACCCTATTCAGAATAAGACTTCAACGTATGAGCTCTCTTCACAACAACAACCAACACAACTTGAATTATCACAGACCAATGATCCCTTGTACCAATCACATGATGATGATGATGACGAGGACTTCAACAGCCTTAATCAAGGAATAGCACTCATTGCTAGAGCTTTCAGCAAATTTTCTAACAAGTCCAACAATCGTCTCCGATCATCGTCTAATACAAGGAATCAAGCTGTAATTCATGATGGCCGTGTTGAGGTTCAAAACCGTAATAGTGGGAGATTCAATTCTGGTGGTTACAGTCTGGACAAAGGTTTAACAACAATGGAGGAAACTTCAGGAACAACTCTGGTTCATCTCAGAAAAAGGTTGATTTTGGGGATAATGTGAATGATACTTCAGGGAATCAGATCATTAAGTGCTTTAACTGCAATGGAGTCGGTCATATGGATACTGCATGTCCTTCTCCAAGAACTCAGGGCAGTAAGTATCACAAACAGCAACTT
>LBNU01035853.1:0-19680 GCA_014162995.1 Artemisia annua | reverse complement strand
TTTACTACATGATAAGAGGCATTAGGATTAACCCATTGTTTTACACCCGTATATTTGTTATAATTACATTGACTTCATTGGTCAAGTAATTCTCCCACACCCTTTGCCTTGTACCCATTTTTGGTACACGATACCCATAGTACACCCCTCCGAGCCTATCCTTTCGTTTCGACCTTTGAGCACCTTACACAAAGTGAGAATTTGTTTACACCCCACTAAATGTACACCCAAATCGCCTTAGCCCACCTTGTATGCACCCACCTTTGGTGCATTATTGTGAAAACATTTGTTAAACCCTTAGTTAATTATCCGGTCAATTACATGGTTGCTAAGTTAAGTCATATCCTTGTACATATTGTTTTGGGACGATTAGGACTCATGGGTAAAGTACTAGTGTAATGAAGTAATGGGGAAGAACAACATTATTACCCCCATACGTGCTAAATATTTAAAAAGTGCTCCAAGTTTTTCGATTATCTTAATTCGAGTCATTAGAATAGTGATTGTAAAGTTATGTAAAGATTCAAGTGTAAGGGGAATGCAAATCCCCCATGATGTATTATTTTGGATGGTAGGGCAAGAGCGTACTAAAAGGATTTTCAGTTTCTATAAGGATTGTTTGAACTTAGGGCCCGAATACAAAACCAGAAAAGAGGATGACTTAGGAACCGTGACCAACGACGAAGTCACGTAACGTACGGTGACTTTGAGTCTAGCTACAAGACTCGTTAATAAAGAAAAGCGCTTCTTGGGAGGCAACCCATGTTTTGTTTGTTTGTGTGTTTATTTGTTTCCGTATGTAAGTTATATTTCTTGTTATTGATTCATGCTTCAAATTAAAATTGTGAAAATGCTTTATTTTGTTTTTAACTTCGTCTTAACTACATATAAAGGTATTTTGCAAAAGATAAGTGTAAGGGAAATCTAAATCGGTTTATAAAGTACGAATGAACATGAATCATAACAACAAAATTAGCTTACATATTAGTACTTGTTTGAGTCAAATGCTTGTATCGAGTCATAATGAATTTTTGTAGGAATTCCAGGAAGTAAAATTTATTTTTTCCAGAATTTTTCCCGGAAACTTAACATGAGAATTCTGTCAGAACTTTCTGACGGCGTCAGGTTATAATTTTCTGCAATTTTTGAAACTTTTGTATTTTTCCGGAAACCTAAAAAGTTTTGTCAATTCTTTAACTTATAATCTCCAGGAATTCTGCAATATATTCATTCCACAAGCATTATATCTTATTATATAGATTTTACCGCCGATTTTACGCGAGGTTGGCCTTTATCTTTTTCAGGTTAACATGTTATTTTGGACAAGAAGACGTTTATTATTTCGGAAGGGAAGCTTTGAACGTTCGTCTCTCTTGGAAGAAGATTTAACCATGTTACCTCACTATCCACAACAAACGATTCAGGGGAGTATTTGATTTCATTCTTTCATCTTATTTACTTTTACGTCTTTTATTTGAACATTGGGGACAATGTTCAGTTTAAGTGTAAGGGGTAAATGAAAGCATCGTTGAGAATACACCTATGCTTGATGTTTTGCTTTGTTTGATAGTAAATTTGTAATAAAACCAACAGAAATGTTTGTTAGGACAATTTTAGCGCCAATTTAAAATTTTTTACAACATTCAGAAGTGAAACCTTGATCTTAATGAGCGTCTCATGGATAGGAAATTATATGACTAGCACAAAACTGTACCACTAAAAAAATTTCCCACCCCAAATATGTGAGGTTCGCCCCTAGAATTGGTAGGAAAAGCATCCATCTTTGGTGCTATGATGTGTGTAACGGTAGCATTTAGATTCTAGAACTTGCGTTAGGACCATCTCAAATCCACAAGTGAGACTACATTCGTGTAGTTAAGATTTACTACATGATAAGAGGCATTAGGATTAACCCATTGTTTTACACCCGTATATTTGTTATAATTACATTGACTTCATTGGTCAAGTAATTCTCCCACACCCTTTGCGTTGTATCCATTTTTGGTACACGATACCCCTAGTACACCCCTCCGAGCCTATCCTTTCGTTTCGACCTTTGAGCATCTTACTCAAAGTGAGAATTTGTTTACACCCCACTAAATGTACACCCAAATCGCCTTAGCCTACCTTGTATGCACCCACCTTTGGTGCATTATTGTGAAAACATTTGTTAAACCCTTAGTTAATTATCCGGTCAATTACATGGTTGCTAAGTTAAGTCATATCCTTGTACATATTGTTTTGGGACGATTGGGACTCATGGGTAAAGTACTAGTGTAATGAAGTAATGGGGAAGAACAACATTATTACCCCCATACGTGCTAAATATTTAAAAAGTACTCCAAGTTTTTCGATTATCTTAATTCGAGTCATTAGAATAGTGATTGTAAAGTTATGTAAAGATTCAAGTGTAAGGGGAATGCAAATCCCCTATGATGTATTATTTTGGATGGTAGGGCAAGAGTGTATGAAAAAAAAATCGAAAAATCAAGAAAAATACAAAAAAATATGAAAAAGAAAGAAGAAAAACATACGGACTACCATCCCGTTTCCTTTTATGTTCCTTTTTAGTTTTTGTTATTTCATTTTTAGACTAAGATTGAGTCGAGTCTTGACTTAAGCAACGATGTAGAGTGCATGTATTTGATCATGATAATTAACTCGCCACCACTAAAATACCCTTTATTCCAACCAAACCGTGTTATCATATCCCTACACCTTACGTTACAACCCTTTATAAAGCCCTCTTTGATAGTTTATCTTAGGTGCTTACGCCTAGTGGAGGAGTAATTGATCCTTTCCCAAGCCTATGGTAATCTATTTGCTATGACAGGTAGTGAGTGTTATTTTCCGTTTCCATTTATGAGATATAAACTTTATGACATTTGAGAGATGTGAGAATCCAAACACTATTTGTGAGGTGCTAGTGTATGATTTCCGTGCTTGTTATGATTAGGGTCTAATAACTATTTGTTGTAATTACTTTTATATTCGTGTTAAATGACCCCTAACTCATATTTTGATTGGAATAAAAGCTCATTTGCTTGAGGACAAGCAAATCTCAAGTGTAAGGGTATTTGATGAGACGAAAAGTGTTACGCTTTTAGGGGGTCATTTAAGCCCTAATTCGTATAAATGTGATCAAATATTGCCCTAAATCGTTCCTTTTGTCATTTTAGGTACTTTTGAGAGGAATTCTGGAAAACATGCATATTCGGACGTTTTTGGAGCATAAAAGTGAAGAAAACGACAAAGTCTCAAAAGATGAAGATTTACAACCTGACGGCGTCAGAAGTCACAAGGTGACGCCGTCAGAAAGCCTTGACAAAAGAGTGGAATCCAATTTTCAAATGACGGGCCAGAGGAAATTTTGGAATTAACACCTGACGCCGTCAGGTGTTAGGAAAAGTAGGCCGTCAGGTTATATTTTAAAGAGTGACGGCCCAGAAGGTTTTATAAGGTGACGGCGTCAGAAGTGGATCTAGGCCATCCGAGAAACCTAATGGCGGCGAGCTGACGGCGTCAGCCCTTATAACCTGACGCCGTCAGAGTGTAAAATCTATATATAGTTTTCTAATTTTCATTCATTAGTGTGGAACTTTGTGGAGAACTTTTAGGGCAAACCCTAAAGACGAATTTTCTGTACTTTTTAGGGTTTCCAACCCTTGGAACCCTCATGCTTAATTAAAGATAAGTCTTCACTTTAATTCAATCAATATGTCTATGTGTTGGTTGATTATCTCTTTTGCTTGTCTTTTAATTAACATGTGTAGCTAAATTCTCTAGTGTTTGCTTAGATCTAATGAAACCTAACTATTAATTATTGGTTAATTGGTGTGTGTTGTTGTTTGTTGGGATGATTGTTCCATCAATGTTAGGCTCAAGAAAACTGGCCAACCTCCTTTATGGTAACGTGCTTGAACGTCTTGGGAAACATGTAGCCAAGGCATACTAGGCTATTAAGGTAGTATTTAACGCATGAGCCACTGTTTACAACCCCTATGGTTGTGCCGTGCATGGCATAGGGCGAGATAAGAGCTCATAGAATTGGAGAGATATGTATGCCACTCCATGAGTTATTAGGAATACACCCTTCATCCACACAAGTAACATACATATCAATTAACCGGTAAAAGATAGTTAGGGAGTAATGAAATCTAAGTAAACACAATTTCTCCATATTGTTTTCACAACCACAATAGTTTAGATATTTATTTTATTTTAATTTGCAAAAGTAGTAAACTTGGGTTAGTTGATGTAAAACCCGAAGTTGTGAAACATGCGAAATGCCCAAAATACCCTCTAAATTTAAACTTTTGAGAAGACAATTATAAATCAAGTCATTTCGATATGTTATTACCTAAGTGTTTAGAACCGTAATGTTTGAACAATAAACGATATACGACTAACAAAACTTGCGATAAGATATTTTGTACACGTTTTTATTAGCATGCGTTTGACTAATCAAATTGGGTCATATATATTAAAAACACAATTAAAGTATGAAATAAAAGGTCTAAATTATTAATTTGGAAATAATTTTGGGTCCTCCTTTAATTTCTCAATCTGTCATGAATAACTCCCATAATCTCGCTTCCCCTTATTTACCTATTCCTCCTCAATCGGTTCCCAATATACCGATTGTTAATCAAATGAAGCAAAACTCAAACAGAAAACAAATAAAGACAAACCCTAAAACCTATATCACAAACATTCTGCGGCTACTACTTTTGTTCCTCTTCCTGTTCGAATCAAACCACCAAGCAAAGGAGCACACAGCCGCCTTTGTTTATGCATTCACGATTCATGTTGATACAAAAGTTGGCAAGACTTGGCTTGAGTACCAATTCGGATGTTTAATGCTTTGGAACCTGTGCACTAAGAGAAACAAGAAGCACCGTTAGGCTTATCGAGGGATTGTTTCCCCCGATTATCCTCCGGCGTGAGAGTAAGTAATCGTAGTTTTAGGGTTTAAGAGTTGGAATTGCGTATTGAATCGTACCTTTGCGAGGGTTAGGGTCCCCTCTATTTATAGGCGTGTAACCGATAAGGGTTACTTGTTCCTTACTCCAAGGCGTGTCCGCCTATATCGGATATTTGGTAAATATCCTCCTAGTTTAGAAGATATCATCAATCCGTTCCATAAATACGTATTGGGCTTTGGGCCTCGTGGGCCGGAGCTACGCATTCACATGCATTACGGCCCACACATTGTGGGCTATCGCATCAGTATTGTTTACCGAGCGGGTCCGTGACCCGGTGTATACTATACGTCATCAATTCACAAATAAAAATTCAGCCGCACCCTTTCATTTAATAAATAATTCCTCCCATCCATTACATCTGTTCATATAGGTGTGGGTATTGAGGTTTGATCGCATTTCGTTAATCGATATTGTTCGTTCTCATTGACATGCAATATATAGTTTTAGTTTAACGTTGATCATTCAAGGTTAGAACTTCGTATCGGACTGAGTGTCGGTTCGTTCATATCGCAATTCTAGGCTCACGGCCGAGTTAAAGTTTCCTTCAGGTTACGGTTGTGATCGTGTGGTATTTGGGTCGAGAGGTTTCGGTTCGGTGTGACCTTGTTTCGTTCCTTAATTCGACTCAACAGGTATCTCCATTTCCTTGTTCGATTCACTCGGCATGCATACGACAAATATATATTAATATATATACGTTTATAATATGTAAACAAATAGTTTGGTTTGTTAAACATAAGCATATGAAGAACAGATATATGTACGCATGAAATCATGAGATATAAACCATATATATGTAGACTTATTCCAATATGGGGCATTCCACTATGTTGTGTTAAATATTTTGATCTGGTCATCTAAATATTTAGGGTCCTATATATATGAACTGAAATCTGTTTGTAAAATTGAAATAATAAATAAATAAATAAATAAAAGATACGTGGGTATTTATTTCGTGAAGAAGGGTTAGGAGCATGCAAAAGAAGTCAAGTTATAACATGCGTATATGGGTTATATATATGAATGCATTTTTGTTATAGAAGAGTCCATGCATAAGGGTAATACATCTAATATGAAGTTTTGAGTTGGGAACATGTTTGTTCGGCTTATTTTAATAACAAAAAGGGGTGTTATCTCAGCCTAATCCTAAAATCACAAAGAGGGTATCATTTACTTTCAAAATATATAAAGGGTGTCGTGTGTATATGGTTGAAGTGAACCGATGTCGGGTTATAACAAGTCTTACATGATTTTATAAAAATCTTGGGTCGTCGCGGCATAAATATTAAGGTCGTTGGTACGTTAATAAATTATATAAAATTTTAATGACAGGGTCCAAAATTATTATCTTAATATTAATTTATTAAAATAAACTTTAAAATAATTTTGTGTGACTTTTAAGATTTAATTTTGATAATTTACATTTTAGACCCTAAACTTATAATATTGACATTTTAAGACCCAAACTATTATATTGGTCATTTTAACCTTAAATATTATAAATTGTCCATTATAACCTTAAAGTATTAAATTACAATTTTTGAAACTTACTAAAATCGGGGAAATTACTGTGGAAAGCTACTATAAATGGAAAGCTACTAAAAATGGAAAGCCAACTAAAACGAATAATCTGATTTAAAATAAGTTATTAATAATAAACCGATCATTAATTCGTGTAGATTTGCTGAAGAAGGAGTAACTCCCGATCTTTATGATGTGTTTGTTTGCTTTCGTCAAGGTACAGATATTCTGACCTTTTCAGTAAAGGTTTCTCATGTCTCTCTCTCTCTCCTTTTCTTTTGATCTGACATTCTGTTTAGGGTTCCCGATGCCATTGCTATGAAACCCTATTTTATTTCTGAACCTTTTCTGTGATGAACCTTTGTTATCTGAACCTTCTGATTTGGACTTTCTGATTTGACTTCTGATTTGGACCTTATGATATGAACCTCTGATATGTATTTCTGATCTGACCATTATGATGACCTATAATCTGTGTCATTTATGACATTCTGTTTGACCTATTCTAGTTTGACACCCGAGCCAAAGTTTGTTTCACTAGGCATGGGGGTTCCATGTCCGTGTCAGTGATGCACCTCTGACATGACTCTAGGGCAGTGGAGTGATGTTCTGCCACGTCCCCTTATCTGTTATCTGTTATGAGCTCAATTATCTGTTTATTATGGCCAATATTATTTCTGTGGGGGCGTATGGATGCATCCTAGATCTGTTTCTGTTATCTGTTATCTGTATCTGGTGATTGATGCTGCGTGCATGCACGTCCTTCACAACTCTGGTAGGTCTCCCCTACATATGTTGCCTTATGTGTGATTATGAATGTGACTATGATTATATTGAAGGCATTATTATGAAGGCATTATTATGAAGGCTTTATATCTGTTTCTGGGCTCGTGGTTGATGACTAACCCTTACCTTACCTCTTATTACTATTTCATACTTACCTTTGATTACATTCTGTTATTCCCTTTATACCTTATTCAGTATTCATTTCTGTTTCATTATTACTTCGTTGGTATATCTGTTCACTGGGCTTTTTAAGCTCAGCCGCATTTATTTTCCTGCGGCAGGTTTTAGTAGGAAGCTGGTTTATGAGTGGAGAGTATTTTGGACTTAGAAGACTACACTTCGATAGCTTTGGATTAGTAGGAGCTTTGGCATTTTGAGACTTAGCATTCATTATTATTCTCATTTGTAACCTTGTCTTTCAAATTATTACTTTGTAACCTTTGGAATTCTTTTGTATTACTTATGTTGTATGTCTGTATATGCTTTGATATGTCACCGTAAACGTAGTGCTTCTACCCTTATCGGGTTGGGGCGTTACAGTTGACTAGCAACTAATTCCGCCCTTCCTCTAAAAACCGAGATTTTACTTGCTTTCTAAAAAATATAAAAACACAAAAAGAATCTTCCTTCCACCCTTAGACCTATTAGATTAGCTATTCTATCATAACGAACACTATTCCCTGTGAGAGAACGATCAATCCCCCGTACTTACCACTATCCTATACTACATCGGTCAGGTACACTGCCTGGTGGGGTTGTAAGCCTCTTGAGATCCCTCGAGAGGTAAAACCTGTTGTAAGGTTACAAAACCACACATCAATAATAAACATTATGACAACCAGGGGATACTTTAGAAGCATACAAACATGTCTTAGCACACAGATCATGATTACCAAAATTTAAAAAGTTATTACAGATTTCACAACTAGTTTTAGAATTCGAATTAATTACAGTACGCCTAGAGCTAATACTAGAATCAACACGATTCTCAACGTTCAGATCAGTTTTATTGTTCCTAATGTGGTCTTCTACTTTCTTTCCTTGAGCACTTTTAGCTGGCGAAGTCCTATCATTCCTTGTATTTCAACTAGACTTTGACCCGCTAGCATTAGTGACAGCTTTTACTCTTGTAGAATTAATGATGGGAACATTAGAACGAGAAACTGCTGTTTGATTATTGGTATCTGATGTGTTATGTTTTGGTGATGTTATGGGCACCTTAAAGGCAACATGCTTGTTCTTAACCTTAGAGGAAACATCATTAGACTTATCACGCATGCAATTAGCCTTAGGACATGTACCAATAGCATAATCTAAAAGCTCATATGATCTGTTGGTGAGATAATACACATCACGGATGCCAATGTCTGTAGGACTCACAATTCTAACTCCTTCAATAGTTTCGCAGAGGATATCTAGGCAATCCTTGAGATACCTAAGGTACTCATTGTGAACAAACGCATTATTCCTAAGGGGAAGAGGAATATTAATGGCATCAGCATCAGTTCTTTTTGTTTTCTCTTTCACCTGAGTCTTTAGATGCTCATTTTCTGAGTAAAGAAGTTATCTTTTCATTGTTTTTATCACGCACGATCTTTATCGAATCATGTAACTCTTTGTAATGTTGTTTGATTTTAGAGTTTTCAGCTTGAAAACAATCATTTTCGTATTTCAAATCGTTAATGACATTTTGAAGTTGAAGATATTGATAATCTAAACACGGAGGTTTCTAGGAATCAAACACATCACATTTATTATCAATTACATCACATTTATTCGTCTTAGATTGTGCAATTTGAAGCTTCATTTCCGAATCGTGTTAGTGTGAGCTTGATTCCTTTCATCCCTTTTGGCTAATTCAAAATATGCATCAAATTCAGGAGCATCCGAAGATGTCTTGGCATTTGAATTTCTAATTCTTTCTTCTAGATGTTGGTATCTTAATTGCAAGTTAAGATTATCAACCTCTAGTTTTGAAAATTGCTTGATCATGTTATCATGATCATCTTTTTGAATTTTTTGGCGCAGTTTTAAATTCTCCCCCTCAAGCTCAACAACACGATTCTGGAAAATCTTTAAAGTAACAGACATATCATGAAATTGGGAAGCAGTTAAAGAAGAATCAGTAGCAGTATAAAACACATCTTGAGCAATGCACATAGCAATCAAATTATCATTCATGGTAAGAGCATTCTTCCTTGCAATTTCACTATGTTGAAGATCCAATACAGTTTGTTCTCCTTCACGTCCCTGGTTTTTAAACACCTCTTTCATTTCATTTATCTCTTGTTTAAGTGATGTTTCCATGTATTCAAAATGGTTTTTGATTTGTTTAAAAAATGGAATGACTTCTGTGAGATAACATTCTTTTGTAACTTCAAAACCCCTTTCCCCCTCAGTAATTCCCATTGGAGTAATCCTCTTTTTACACGTTTTGTCAAAATCCGCAAACATTTGATATAGTACATACATGCTAATAAGAGTTTTACATTGAGTGGGAAGTGCTATCTGAACTAGGTTCATGGGTGTATTGGGAGGATACACCGTGGGTTTAGCAAACTTAAGGGGAGTGGAAGCCATAAAAAGTTCAGCTTTTATTTTTTCCACATCTAATGCCCAAAAAATCTGTTCAGGGGTTAACTTAGTTTGTGGCACAAAGACAGTCAATCGGTTCTGCTCATAGTAGTTATGGGGCTTGATATTAACACAATTTGCTATGCACTTGGGATCCTTCATCTTATCCTCAAGTCTTTTCCTATTTTCTGTTTCAATTTCAACAATCTCTTCTGTATCACGCACATCAGGGGAATCATGATTGGGTTTAAGCATCACATTATAGTCATATAAGGCAGGTTGAGAGGCACTAACGCTCCTAAGATAATTAGTTTTAGGCATACATGTATCCTTATCACTATGTTTATCACGAAGCTTAATGTGCTTATGCGTCATTTGAGCAGTTTGAATGGTTTGGCCTTGTGTGTACAATTTATTTTCAAGCTTGTTCTTTAAGGCCTTTAATTGGGAAAAATCGTTTAGAAGTTTTGTTTCTTTGCTTTGAAAATCTAACTTTAGTGTGTTGACACTGTTTTGAATTTCCTGTTTTTGTTTAACAGTTTGATTGATTTGATTTTGCAAAGATTTTATTTCCCCTCTTAACTCTTCTTCCTTTAAATTCCTCTTGGTAATATATGTACACATTTGCCAATTCATTTTCTGTTCACGTTCAGTTAACTCAAATTTTGCACGTTGTTGATACATATTCACATGATCTTTGAGAATATTAATCCTAGTGGTTAAGGTGTCATAAGGAATAACAGCAGTATAATCATCATATTTACAAGTATCATTATTAATGAAAGAGTCATCACTAGGTAAAGTACTTTCGATACTTTGTTTCAAGTATTGCTCATATGGGACAACATTACTATTACCCATATCAGCAGAATTTCAATCAATAGTGTCTGTGTGTTTTACTTCGTTATGAGTCCTTTGATGGTGCATCACATCATCAACATGTGTATCTTCAGATGCTCTACTAGATTCATCAGACTCTTTATTGTTATCCATATGTTGTTGTTTTGAGGAAACATTAGTGTTTTTCAAACCAACATCATCTGGCGTGACAATACTAGTTTGATGAACCTCATCGAGTATCGTTGGAATGGCACATGTTTCATATGTGTCATATAGTTTGAGTACCTCATAAATGATGGATGATTTGGAAGATCCTGATTGATTTGCTAATGTGATCGCGGATGTAAGCTTAGCCATAAAGATGGTTTGTGCCGTAGGTTCATCATCAACATCAGATTCAAATGCTTCACAATCTTCAGCCTGGAAGATGTTTGGATCATTTAGAGAAATATCCTGGACTGGTTGATCATCCACATCAGCATCAAAGGAGTTTCCTTCATCACCAGCAAGAAAGAGCAGCTGTTCCTCATCCAATTTAACACCATTCTCTTGTGCTTGCATCAACAGCATCTTATCTTTGAAGTAGTCGGAGTTCTGAGGACGTTTTGGTTCAGTGCAGCTTCTTGCAATATGACCTAGCCCACCACAATTGTAACACTTGATTTGCCTTCCTTGTCCTTGATTACCATTTCCCATTATGTTCTGAGCATTTCCTCGGATATTTTGTCTTCCTTGAACCACAACACGCCCATCTTGCACAACAGCAAGATTACATGGATTAGATGAGGTTCTGAGTTGATTGTTGGTTTGAGGAAGAGAGCTTCTGAAGTGTTGAACCAGTAGAGAGACTTGATTGGAGAGGTTATCAATTCTCTTGTCCATGTAGGAATTTCCTGATTCTTGTGAGTTGGTTTTGACATTTGCTGATTGCGTTGAGGCTTGACCAAGAGTTGACTGATTCTGTGTTGCTTGAGTAGTGATTGGAGGGTTGATTAAGTCAGTTGAGAATTGGTTGAAACCTTGAGCACTGGAGATTAGAGCAAGAGGATCATTTGAGGGATGAAACTTTTCTCTTAGCTGACGATCATACATGGCATGTTTCTCATGTTGTTGTAGATAAGCATAGAGTTGCTCATAGTTGGTGTTTCTGAGACTTTGTTTAGCTTCACAGCCGTGACAAATCGATCACATTCTGGCGACATGTTATTGACGAACTTTGAGTTGAGTTGGATGTTGGGCATTGTCATTCTGATCATTCTCATGTCATTCACAAACTTGTGGAATATAACATGGTAATCGTTGATGCTTTCACCAGGATTCATCTTAAAGTGCTCGAATTCATCGTACAACTGAGACTCACGATCTTCCTTTGTTAATTCTGAACCAGCTAGTAACATTTTGACATTGTCCCAAACAGCTTTGGCCTCAGTGTTGAAGTTAATCAGTTTGTATATGTCCTTTGGTAGCCCTTGTACCACAATGTTTGAAGCACGAATGTCAGCATCATATCATTTCTTTTCAGATTCATTCAGATCATTGTACGTACGAGGTTTGTCAATTCCAAGGGTGACTGTCCCATAATCACCAGTGGAGATAACATCTCTGGTAGTGCCCATTTGGAATGGCCCTTCATTAATTGATCTCAGAATGTTCTCCCTATTTTCTTTGCCTTGACAATACAAGCGAATTCTTTGTGACCAAGACTCATAGTCCGTTCTTTCTAGCATTGGAGGTCGAGTGTCCGATCCAGCAGCTTGAATATCATCAATAGTTGTTACAGTAGTCATGATGACAAGGTCTTAGACGGGATTTTACAACTCACGTGACTTAAACCGAGAAATCAATTCTTTCCCGGGATTTTACTAAAGTCAACCAGGAAAACCGCTAAGATAGGTAAACCGCTGGTACTATAACCGCTGACAATTAACCGCTGACAGAGTAACCGCTAGTAAAGTAACCACTAAAGAGTGAACCGCTGATATAATGACTGGTGAAACTTAACCGCTAAGACTTAACCGTTGAAACTTAACCGCTGGAATAGTAACCGCTGGACAGAGTAACCGCTAGTAAGGTAACCACTACTGACTTAACCGCTGAGTAGTTAACCACTGTGAATAAACCGCTAACACAGTACAAAGTACAGCGTAATGCTCGCTCCACTATTTGTACTTAACCGCTATTACGCATTGGTCTTTGATTCATAGTATTGTGCCATTATTGTTTGGTTTATGAGTTCATTTAAGCTTATTATATCATGTTACAAACCTTAAGTGGATCCATATTCATGGTTTAAATCAGTATCATCTTTTGAATTCAACAAAACAGTTTATCTATCTTCTGTGCTCAAGTGGAGTATTTGTTGTATCTATGGTTCATCACACCATTTAGAGTCATTTTAGCTCAGTGCATATGTTAGGAATAACGATTTTTGTATATGAAGATTCGGTCACCCCAGATATGATTAAGCATTGTTTAGCTCATAGTTATTACATTAGTTATAATACGTAGTTTGAATTAGATTAGTTCGCGGAAGGAGGGTCTTTACCCACTGTATACCTGATCCGCAGCCCAAGTGGCACGCCCAAGTGGCAAAACCATGTATATAAACCCCTTTCCATCCTTGGAATCCNAAGCTAGATTACCTAATTATAAGCTAATATGATGAATATGGACCTAAGTATTCTCACAGACAACAAATTATAAGAGATTAAACACTACTTTGACTATTGCACAAATAAGGAATGGATTTAATGTATGCACTGAGCTAATATGACTCTAAGTGGTGTGAATGAACCATAGATAACAACAAATACTCACTTGAGCACAGAGATCAAACATGATCCAAACACTCCTTAAATAAACTGTTTTTGTGAATTTCAAAAGATTATACTGATTTAAACCATGAAATGGATCCACAAGGTTGTAACAGGATATAATAAGCTTAAATGAACTCATAAACAACAATAATGGCCACAAATACTTATGAATCAAGACCAAGCTATTATGACAGTGTAAAGTGAAAACTAAGCAACCCAAAACTCTACTGAACAAGCTAGTTATTTTAAGCAACAATTTGATTTAACTACACCAAAGAAACAATAAAACACAGAGATGAGAGCCTAAAGCTTATGCTACAGTAATATGCAAATTTATGAGAAAATGCTTACAAACTTCATCCAAGCAAACAACTGAGAACCAGGACCATAGAACACTGCCTATAGCTTCCCAAGAAGCAACTAACCCAGGGCCATCCCAAATTTACCCTGCTCCTTGCATAATCTTCTTTCTTCTTGATTTTTTTATTTTTGCACTAATTTTTTGTATTTTTCACTATTTTTTTATTTTCGAACTTAAACTGCTTTAAATGACTTGAAAACTTTTAAAAGCATACTGGTGACCCTAGGTGAGCATAAATGAACACTTAACAACTACTTTTAACAACATTTAAATTAAAATGAAATTTCAACTAAAAATGGCACTTTGTGAATTTCCAAAAGAAACTTGAAATTAAGCTTGAATAAACTTAAGGTTACACTGAAAATGTTGGTTACAATCCTTTTAAGCTAGAAATTACAACTGGAAATAAGTTTAAACTAAAAACGACATTAGATATAACTAAAAAAAACTCTCTCTTGTCTCTGAGCCATCTCTTTCTTCTTATAGGGGACTTCTAGGGTTTGTGGAGACCACTGAGCATTTCCCACTTCCATTCACAGCCCTTGGATCACTTTAAAACAATCTTGACCTTTAAAACTGCTTTTGGCGCCAAATTGTCAAAGTGGCAGTTGGGATTGCTTAGAGGATTTCAAGGGTAATTAATGTTTCTTGGAGGTTTATTGAGGCTGGGGGGACATGGAATGGGAGGCTGAGGTGGAGGTGAGGAGGGGGAAGGTCGCAGGTACCAAGTTGGAGGGGGGATTTTTTTTTTGTTTGATTTATCCAAGTGTGGGAGGGAGTAATAAAACGGGGATGAAATTTTTTATGAAAAGGGGGTGGGGCCAGTTGATGGGTTTGGGCCAGGGGGAGATATAAGGGTAGAATGGCGGGCTTGGTTTATGTTTGTTTTGGGTTTATGTTAACTAGGTCCGTTTGGTTTGTACTAAGATAACCACAAGGACCAATTTTGCACTATGCCCAAAGTTGAGGGACTGAAAATGTAACATTACCAAAGTTCTCATAAGGACCAATGATGCCAAACGTAATAAACCCAAGGACCATTGATGAAATTTTTCCATTTTAAATACCCAAGGACCATTTTTGACATTTTCCAAAAGTTCAGGGACCTTTTCTACCATTCACCCAAAAATTCATTCAAGGACCAATTTTGACAACTTAGAATATTTCAGGGACCTTGAATGATAAAACTCCACATTTTTAGATTCCAGGGACTAGTTTTGCCAATCTTTGAAAGTTGGGGGACTGAAACTGCCAATTATGCAAACTTTGTTCGTTTTTCATCTGTTTTTAAACATTTTGCATTTGAGACATATAAAACACGATCCTTGGATATTTTCTGCATTTTGATGCGTTTTTGAGTGTTTTCAAATGTTTTTGCAGTTCAGATTAACCAAAAATGATGAGTGTTTGAGCACTCATCAATCCCCCACACTAAACTATTGCTAGTCCCTAGCAATCTTTTATGAAAATTTAATGGATTTTAAGTCTCTTTACCAAAAGCCATCACTTCTGGAGTAGCCAAATGTTTCAGTTCAAGTAAGAACCATGGTACATCGATAACCATATGATTTTGAGCAAACCACCAGCTTTCAACGGTTTTGATTTGTCTTTACCAGAAGCCGTTTGCTTCTGGACTAGCCAACTCTTAGATAAAATATAGTTATTATCTTTGGTGAGCTGATTACCAATTATGGTTTTCCAACTGCCTTTACCACAAGCCATAATCTTGCGGGCTAGCCAACTCTTCACTATTTAAAGATATGGTGAGTCGATTACCATACAATTTTTGGCAAATTGCAAGCCGTAAACGGATTTGATATATCTTTACCAAGAGCCGTTTGCTCCTGGATTAGCCAATCCTTTTGTCGGTTAGACATGGCGGACTGATAACCACAAAAATTTTTTTTAAAATAAAGTGAAAAAAAATTTTAAAATTTTGGCCAAAAACGGGGTACTAGATGGTATAATGTGATAAAATTCGCTAGAATTTCCCCCCCACACTTAGAATTGAATATTGTCCTCAATATTCAAAGTCCCGGCTATTATGCCGATTCTTTGAACGTAAAAAAGCAATATTCTAAGCTAACTGTGGAAATATTTTTCACCTTATTTATATTATATATACAAACACACATGTTGTGCTACTGTTTTGGAATATACATATATACATTGCAAACAGCAGTAGGGGACGACCACTCCCCCACACTTGGGTGTTAGAAAGTAGAAAGAAGTCAGTGACATGGGTGAAAACCCATGTTGTGCTACTCTTTTTTTCATCGAGTCGCTAGCTTGACTCGATCCCCGAATTCATTTGTCCTTGGGGAAAGTTTGGAGATCCGGGACAACCATGGATGGTATGTCCTCTCCAAAGTAATGCTTCAAACGATGCCCATTCACTTTGAAATTTGGTCCGTCATTTTGAGATAATTCGACGGTACCATAAGGATAAACCTTTGCAATAGTGAATGGGCCAGTCCAACGGGTCTTCAATTTACCCGAAAAGATCTTTAATCTAGAGTTGAAAATAAGGACTCGATCACCAACGTTGAAAACGCGGTTTTTGATCTTTGAGTCATGGAGCTTCTTTGTTTTTTCCTTGTAGATTAAAGAGTTTTCATAGGCCTGATCACGAAGTTCACTCAATTCATTCATTTGAACTTTCCGATGATCGCCCGCAGTTTGGAGGTCGAAATTGGCATGCTTGAGAGCCCAATAGGCTTTGTGCTCAAGCTCGATCGGAAGATGGCATGCTTTCCCATACACAAGCTTGTAAGGCGTACACCCGATGGGTGTTTTGTAAGCTGTCCGGAAAGCCCAGAGTGCATCATCTAACTTTTCCGACCACGATGCACGATTTTCACCTACAGTTCTTTCCAAAATTCTTTTAATTCCCCGATTGGAAACTTCAACTTGTCCACTTGTCTGAGGGTGGTACGCAGTAGAAAGACAGTGAGTTACACCATACTTTTGCATGACTTTATCAAATTTGTCATTGCAAAAATGCATACCACGATCACTGATTATAGCACGTGGGGTTCCAAATTGAGCAAAAAGAGCTTTTAAAAATTTCACAACAACTCGGGCATCATTAGTGGGTAAAGCTTTCGCTTCAACCCATTTTGACAAATAGTCAACAGCCATGAGTATGTACTTATTTCCATGAGATGACGGAAATGGGCCCATAAAGTCGATGCCCCATACGTCAAAGATTTCACAAACTTGAATTGCATTTTGTGGCATTTCATTCTTTTGTGAAATATTCCCGTGACGTTGACAAGCGTCACATGATTTGACCAATTCCTGGGCATCCTTATAAATCGTGGGCCAGTAGAAACCGGAATCAAACACCTTTTTGGCGGTGTAGTTTGGATTATGGTGGCCCCCCGTGGGACCGGCATGGCAAGCCTTGAGAATTTCAGTGGCTTCCTGACCATAAACACACCGCCGGATGACTTGATCGGCACAGATTTTGAATAAGTAGGGGTCGTCCCAGAAGTAATGTTTAACATCCTTAAAGAACTTATTCTTCTGTTGGGACGATATCCCTTTCACTATGAAGTTTCCCGCATGGTAATTTGCGAAATCAGCAAACCATGGGGTGGTAGAATCTCCACGAAAAGCAACCGCAGTTAGTGTCTCGAGAGGAAATGTTTCATTTATTTCCTTTTTCTCGAAAACATCTTGGTGTGGGTTCTCTAATCGGGACAAATGATCAACAGCTAGGTTCTCAGCTCCTTTTTTTTATCACGTATAATGATATCAAATTCTTGTAGGAGGAGAACCCAACGAAGCAATCTCGGCTTTGCATCTTGTTTTGCAAAGAGGTATTTGAGAGCTGAGTGGTCCGTATACACTACGCATTTGGTCAAGATCAAATACGGCCGAAACTTTTCAAAGGCATACACCACGGCTAATAGCTCTTTTTCCGTAAAGGTGTAATGTGTTTGGGCCTCGGTCATTGTTTTGCTTGCTTAGTGTATAGGCTAAAAATGTTTGGTTTTACGTTGCCCCAGGACTGCTCCGATAGCAAAATCACTTTCATCGCACATGAGCTCAAATGGCAAGTCCCAGTCGAGGGCAACTAGAATCGGTACCTCGGTAAGCTTTTTCTTTAATGCTTCAAAAGCTTCGATGCACTCTGGTGAGAAGATAAAAAGGAGCATCCTTCTCAAGGAGATGGGTCAAAGGTCGAGCGATTTTGGAAAAATCTTGTATGAATCTACGATAGAATCCGGCATGACCCAAAAAACTCCTAATACCTTTGATGGAGGTGGGATGAGGTAATTTAGCAATGACATCAGCTTTAGCTCTGTCAACCTCAATCCCGTTTTTGGAAATCTTATGGCCAAGGACAATGCCCTCTTTGACCATAAAATGGCTCTTCTCCCAATTTAGACAAAGATTGGTGTCTTCACACCGTTTTAACATAGTTTCCAAATGGGAGAGACATGTCTGAAAGGAATCCCCAATGACCGAGAAGTCATCCATGAAGACCTCCATTCTTTTCCTGATCATGTCAGAGAATATGGCCATCATGCACCTTTGGAACGTGCCAGGAGCAATACATAAGCCAAAAGGCATACGTTTATAAGCAAAGGTTCCATAAGGGCACGTAAAGGTAGTTTTCTCTTGATCCTGTGGATCAATGGGGATCTGAAAATAACCTGAGAAACCGTTGAGGAAACAATAGTACTCATTTCCCGCCAATCTCTCAAGCATTTGGTCCATGAAGGGTAGAGGAAAATGGTCTTTACGGGTGGCTTCATTTAATTTGCGATAGTCAATGCAGACTCGCCACCCCGTAACCAATCGAGATGGAATCAACTCGTTTTCTTCATTTGTGACAACAGTAATGCCACCCTTTTTCGGAACACAATGAATGGGACTAACCCAAGGACTATCTGAGATGGGATAAATCAATCCGGCATCAAGAAGTTTTAGAACCTCTTGTTTGATAACCTCATGAATTTTATGATTTACCCGTCTTTGATGTTGGACTGCCGACTTGAAGTCATCCTCCATTAAAATTTTGTGAGTACAAAATTCAGGGTTAATTCCCTTGATGTCGGAGAGTTTCCAAGCAATTGCTTGCTTATGTGACTTCAAGACCTTTATGAGAGCAGTCTTTTCCTCCTTACTCAAGTCCTTAGCAATTATGACGGGCAATTTATCAGCTGGAAATTGGAACTTTCCCACTTTCACGAATACGTCCTCAGCAATGCCAAGAGGACGAGAAATTGAACGATCTGCAAGCTCAAGAGTCATGCAGGTAGGAGTGAGTTCCGGAAGAGAAAGTTTCTTCCATACTGAATAAGGCATCAGGTTGATGCTTGCACCAAGATCGGCAAGGGCAAAGCATTCAACCATCCCTGGAAATACACAAGGTAGGAGAAATTTTCCAGGGTCTCCAAGCTTCTCGGGAAGCTTCTTTAACAAAACTGCTGAGCAGTTCTCGTTAAGTGGAGTTTTTGCCATTTCAAACAGCTTTTCCTTGTTGCTTAACAAGTGTTTGAGTGTGGATGCAATCTTTGGCATCAGAATGATAGCATCCGAAAAGCATATGTCAAAGTGTAATTCTTGGAAGATTTGAAAGAATTTATCCATTTGATGACTAGCTTTTTCTCAGAGCTTTTGTTCATTTAAACGTGATGGGTAAGGAATAGAAGTTTTGGATTTAGGGGTCTCAGCCGGAGTTATTGGAGGTTCAAAGACAACTCCCGGCTTGGGTTTTGTTTTTGGGACAACCTGAGGATGGACGTGTGCGGTACTTTGTGGGCTTTTAAATTGCACTTTGTCC
>LBNU01035851.1:54655-78727 GCA_014162995.1 Artemisia annua | reverse complement strand
CTGAGCGGTACTTCTATCTATTGTGTGTTTGACTAGTAGAACATTGGATGGACATGCTTAATATTGAAAAGACTTTCTTGACATTGTTGTTAGACCTGGACGGAACCTTGTGAGTCACGGACGGAACCAATGGTTTGTTCGCCGTTACGCCAGTCTGATTGTTTGTATCTAAATCACCAAACCACTTGCAAGAAATCATTCATTAGTTCTCATTATAATTTACACATACATTCTCATTACAGTTCATCTAACTCATTAACACTTCATTTGGTGAAGATGTTTGTAGCAAAGAGATACACAGTTCAACAAACAGTTACAAGGTTCACAGTAAAAGTTTCAATCTTGTAGCTTAAGTCTGGGACAATGAAACTCAGTGGTTATTTAACATCTTATTCATTGTGTACTTATAGTATGATCGATTATATTTAGCCTAAAAATGACATAGTTGTGACGGATGGTTGTAACCTATTGTAAAGACGACATCTCACATTTTGTCCGTGTCGGTAATCTTGTGTAAGCTCCGCCGGTGAAAGGAGCTTGTTGACTAGTGAAAGAAACTCTCGAGTTGGATACTCGAGGCGTGGAGTAGGGCAAGGAAAAAGAGTCCTTGTAGCCGAACCACGATAAACTATCGTGTTGTGGTTTGATTGTTTATTTCGTTACTCTTGCATATTATATATTGTCTTTTAGTTTAGATCTTTGATTAAACGTAAAGTTTCAAAAGATAATTAACTTAAAAACCGGTAAACTATTCAACCCCCTTCTAGTTTTCCACAATTGGCATCAAGAGCTACGTTACTCAAGCTTTTAAAATATATTGTGTTTTAAAACTTGAAACGATCCATGGATTTTGAAAATTACAAAGAAGGGCAATCTATGCAAAGACCACCACTATTTGAAGCTAATGATTTCATATATTGGAAAAATCGTTTTAAAACTTACGTGATGTCAAAAGATATAGATCTATGGTATATAAGTATTGACTTAGGATCAAATGAGAAGAAATTTTAAAATGAGAAGAATGAGAAATGACTATAACCACATATTAGAGATGCATCGACGTGAATTAGATGCATCCCTAATTTTTTAGATGCACCCTAATATATTTTCTAGCTAAAAATTAGATGCATATACATATATTAGATGCATTTTAGCAAATTAGGAAAATCCTTTGTATTTTTTGTCCTCTGCGGGTCAAATTTGTTGCAAGTACTACTTTGCATCGTTTTCACTTCAAAATTACTTTTGAAACTAATTGGGATGCATCTAAATGAATAGAGATGCATCTAATTCAAGTCGACGCATCTCAAATATGTGGTTATAGTTATTTCTCATCCTTCTCATTATAAGTTTTCTTCTCACTGGATCCTTACTCTATAATTATTAATGGTGATAACATAGTTAATTTTAAAGATGGTACAAATGGTAAAGATGAGGATAACTCTTTTACCAAACATAATGAAGATCAAAAGAAATCGTTAGAGACTTCAAAAAGTTCTTTCGAAGACGAGGAAAGTTTGAAAGGCAACCTAAGGATGATAAGAAAGCTTCCCGAAAAGATCGTGACGACAAGAAAGAAAAGGGAGAAAGAAAATGTTTTAGGTGTGGAGACATAAGTCATCTCATAGGAGAATGTCCAAAACCACCCAAAAGTAAAACTCAACGAGCTTTTGTAAGTGGTACTTGGAGCGATAGTGAAGATGATCACAAAGAGCCAAACAACGAAGAAATTGCTCTCATGGCTCAAGACTCAAATGAGGTACAATCCGACTCATCTTGTTCTTCTATTGATGATGATACATTACAAAAAGAATATAGCAAACTTTGTGAACTAAGTCTAAAAATCATAAACAAAAACAAAGTTTTGAAAACCAAAAAGAAATTTTTGGAAAATGAAGTATATGAACTAAAAGAAAAAGCTAAGAGATTAGAAAAGAGTAAAAGTATTGACACATTGTGCAAATCATGTGAAGAGTTTAAACTCGAAATTGAGAAACTTAAAGCTACTCAAAACGATCTAATCAAACAAACCTCAAAGTTTAAAAAGTTTGATAAAAGTATTTCTTGTGCGGATGAAATAATGAAGCTCCACAAGTCACCATTTGATAAAACAGGATTAGGTTTCATGAAATTAGAAACGCTAAAGAGTCAAACAAAACAAGACGAGAAAGCACAAAATACTAACAAAACTGATACAGACATCCACGGACTAGACGGAACCCAAAACAGGGTTCCGCCCGTTGAACCCAAAGGTTCCGCTGGGTCTGCAGCAGAAAAACTAGTTTCTACGCCGGACCGTACTAAATTCGTTAAAGTCACAAATAAGTCCAAAATTAGTATAAATGATACAAAACTAAAGCCAGCTATTAAGGTTGGAATAGGACTTGGTATAAATGAATTTAGAACTAAAACCACTCAAACGAGACCTAAAAATCTTATTCCCAAACGCCCCTTTCCAAAGAGCAACTACAACATGCAACCAAACTACCAACACGGTTGGAACCAAAACACACCTAGACATTACCAAACTCCAAATTACATGTCATGGAACCCATATCTTCCATTTCCATACATGGATCAAGTTAATGGTATGTTTAACCAAAATGGACCCATGAGATATTGGGGACCAAATGTTTGAGTGTTTTGTATAAAATAGGTGTGCTTCAAAGTTAATTTGGAACCGGATGAATGGATCAAAGATAGTGGTTGCTCAAGGCACATGACGGGGAACAAAAGCCTCTTCTCAACTTATCAAAAATGTGATGGAGGTAATGTCACGTTTGGTAGCAAGGCTAAATGCAAAATCATCGGAAAAGGTACAATCTCTCATGACTCTCTCTCTATAGATGATGTAGCTCATGTTGATAACCTAGGCTTTAATCTCCTTAGTATTAGTCAACTTTGCCGGAAAAAGTATAACGTCCTTTTTAGTGAAAATGGAAGTAAAATACTTAAAGATGGCATAACCATAGCTAGAGGTGTTCTTAAGAACAACGTGTATGTCATGAAGATGGATCAAACATCTAGAGACAAACTTTGTCTCACCTCATTAGATGAATCTTCAACTTTATGGCATAGACGTTTAGGACACGCTAATATGAGACTTATTCAAAACCTCTCCTCTAAAGACCTAGTTCGAAACCTACCCAAGTTGAAATACGACCAACACTTTTGTGATGCTTGCAAAGTTGGTAAACAAGTTCATAGTAGCCATAAGGCTAAAAATGTAGTGTCTACATCTAGGTGTCTAGAACTTTTACATATGGATTTGTTTGGTCCATCCGCTATACAAAGTTATGGAGGAAACTTCTATACCTTAGTTATAGTAGATGACTACTCAAGATATACTTGGACAAAATTTTTGAAAAGTAAAAACGAAGCTTTTGACCAATTTGAAATTCTTTGTAAGAAAATTCAAAATCAATTAGGAACATACAGTGTGTCTATTAGAACGAACCACGGTCGTAAGTTTGACAATGAAATACAATTTGGAAACTTTTGTGATAAAAATGGTATAACACATAATTTCTCGGCACCACGCACTCCTCAATCTAACGGTGTAGTAGAACGTAAAAACCGGACTTTACAAGAGATGAGTAGAACAATGCTTAATGAACAAAACATTCCTCAAAAGTTTTGGTGTAACGTCGTTGACACGTCAACCTATATTCTAAATCGTGTCTTAATTAGACCATCTTTGAACAAAACTCCATATGAACTATATAAAGGTAAAAAGCCCACATTAGGATATTTTAGAGTGTTTGGGAGTAAATGCTTTATTCTTAACACCAAGGATTATCTCACCAAATTCGACCTAAAGTCTTATGAAGGTATGTTTCTTGGATATTCACAAAGTAGTAAAGCTTACATTGTTCTAAATAAAGAAACCTTAAGAGTCGAGGAATCGTAAAACGTAACATTTGACGAAAGTCCACCTCCCTCTAAAACATCACCTTTGGTAGATGATGACTTAGTTGAAAGTCAAATAATGGAAAATCAAGAAATCATAGAAAATGACAAAGAAGAAGAACCAACAAACCAAGAAATTGTCAATGTTAAAGAATCCAAAAGTCATCCATTAGATAGTGTCATAGGAAATATTAATGAAAGAACACTAAGATCAAAATTCCAAAATGAAAGTAACTTCTTTTGTTTCGTGTCAACTATTGAACCGAAAAATGTAAACGAAGCTATAAAAGATGAATCATGGGTAATAGCCATGCAAGAAGAATTAGACCAATTTGTTAGGAATGATGTTTGGACATTAGTTCCTCAACCGAAAAGTCAAACAATAATTGGAACAAAATGGGTTTTTCGTAATAAAATGGATGAAAATGGCGTAGTGTCGAGAAACAAAGCTAGGCTAGTGGCACAAGGATATAATCAACAAGAAGGCATTGACTACGATGAAACGTTTGCTCCGGTTGCTAGGCTCGAGTCAATAAGAATTTTACTTGCATATGCATGCACACACAATTTTAAACTCTTTCAAATGGACGTCAAAAGTGCATTCTTAGACGGATTTATAAATGAAGAAGTGTATGTTGCTCAACCACCGGGCTTCATCGTTTTTGAAAAACCTAATCATGTTTACAAACTTAAAAAGGCTTTATACGGACTTAAGCAAGCTCCAAAAGCATGGTATGATCGACTTAAAACCTTCCTAGTAGACCATAAGTATACCATGGGACTAGTAGATAATACTCTCTTCACTAAGAAGAAAGGCACACATATTATCATAGTCCAAATCTATGTTGATGACATTATATTCGGTTCAACTTGTCAAGAATTATGTGTCGATTTCTCAAGAATCATGCATGATGAGTTTGAAATGAGTATAATGGGAGAACTCAATTTTTTCCTAGGACTCCAAATCAAACAACTAGAAGATGGTATCTTCTTTAATCAATCTAAATACATTAAGGATATGCTTAAAAAATTTGATTGCTAAAAATAATGAGGCAAAAATGATGCTTTACAATGCTTTACCAAAGAAAGAATATGAAAGAGTCTTTATGTGTAAAACCACTAAAGAAATTTGACAATCTTTAATAGTCACTCATCAAGGGAATTCACAAGTTAAAGATAACAAAATTGATCTTCTTGTTCAACAATATGAGCAATTTACTATTCTCGAAGATGAGATTATTGATTGTGCTTTTGCTAGGTTTAACACTATTATTACTTCACTTAAAGCACTTGATGAATCTTTTTGTAGCAAGAATTTTGTCAGGAAATTCCTTAGAGCACTTCATCCGAAGTGGAGAGCCAAAGTGACGGCAATTGAAGAATCTAAGGATCTTTCAAGCATGTCACTTGATGAGCTAATTGGAAACCTCAAAGTTCATGAAATGGCGATGGAAAAAGATTCGGAAATAATTAAAGGCAAGAAAGAAAAAGTGAAGTCTATTGCATTGAAAGCTAGAGTTCAATCAAGTAATGATGAAGAATCTAGCTCGGATAGTGATGATGAAGAATATGCAATGGCTTGAAAACCAAAAAGAAATTTTTGGAAAATGAAGTATATGAACTAAAAGAAAAAGCTAAGAGATTAGAAAAGAGTAAAAGTATTGACACATTGTGCAAATCATGTGAAGAGTTTAAACTCGAAATTGAGAAACTTAAAGCTACTCAAAACGATCTAATCAAACAAACCTCAAAGTTTAAAAAGTTTGATAAAAATATTTCTTGTGCGGATGAAATAATGAAGCTCCAAAAGTCACCATTTGATAAAACGGGATTAGGTTTCATGAAATTAGAAACGCTAAAGAGTCAAACAAAACAAGACGAGAAAGCACAAAATACTAACAAAACTGATACAGACATCCACGGACCAGACGGAACCCAAAACAGGGTTCCGCCCGTTGAACCCAAAGGTTCCGCTGGGTCTGCAGCAGAAAAACTAGTTTCTACGCCGGACCGTACTAAATTCGTTAAAGTCACAAATAAGTCCAAAATTAGTATAAATGATACAAAACTAAAGCCAGCTATTAAGGTTGGAATAGGACTTGGTATAAATGAATTTAGAACTAAAACCACTCAAACGAGACCTAAAAATCCTATTCCCAAACGCCCATTTCCAAAGAGCAACTACAACATGCAACCAAACTACCAACACGGTTGGAACCAAAACACAGCTAGACATTACCAAACTCCAAATTACATGTCATGGAACCCATATCTTCCATTTCCATACATGGATCAAGTTAATGGAATGTTTAACCAAAATGGACCCATGAGATATTGGGGACCAAATGTTTGAGTGTTTTGTATAAAATAGGTGTGCTTCAAAGTTAATTTGGAATCGGATGAATGGATCAAAGATAGTGGTTGCTCAAGGCACATGACGGGGAACAAAAGCCTCTTCTCAACTTATCAAAAATGTGATGGAGGTAATGTCACGTTTGGTAGCAAGGCTAAATGCAAAATCATCGGAAAAGGTACAATCTCTCATGACTCTCTCTCTATAGATGATGTAGCTCATGTTGATAACTTAGGCTTTAATCTCCTTAGTATTAGTCAACTTTGCCGGAAAAAGTATAACGTCCTTTTTAGTGAAAATGGAAGCAAAATACTTAAAGATAGCATAACCATAGCTAGAGGTGTTCTTAAGAACAACGTTTATGTCATGAAGATGGATCAAACATCTAGAGACAAACTTTGTCTCACCTCATTAGATGAATCTTCAACTTTATGGCATAGACGCTTAGGACACGCTAATATGAGACTTATTCAAAACCTCTCATCTAAAGACCTAGTTCGAAACCTACCCAAGTTGAAATACGACCAACACTTTTGTGATGCTTGCAAAGTCGGTAAACAAGTTCATAGTAGCCATAAGGCTAAAAATGTAGTGTCTACATCTAGGTGTCTAGAACTTTTACATATGGATTTGTTTGGTCCATCCGCTATACAAAGTTATGGAAACTTCTATACCTTAGTTATAGTAGATGACTACTCAGGATATACTTGGACAAAATTTTTGAAAAGTAAAAACGAAGCTTTTGACCAATTTGAAATTCTTTGTAAGAAAATTCAAAATCAATTAGGAACATACAGTGTGTCTATTAGAACGGACCACGGTCGTAAGTTTGACAATGAAATACAATTTGGAAACTTTTGTGATAAAAATGGTATAACACATAATTTCTCGGCACCACGCACTCCTTAATCTAACAGTGTAGTAGAACGTAAAAACCGGACTTTACAAGAGATGAGTAGAACAATGCTTAATGAACAAAACATTCCTCAAAAGTTTTGGTGTAACGTCGTTTACACGTCAACCTATATTCTAAATCGTGTCTTAATTAGACCATCTTTGAACAAAACTCCATATGAACTATATAAAGGTAAAAAGCCCACATTAGGATATTTTAGAGTGTTTGGGAGTAAATGCTTTATTCTTAACACCAAGGATTATCTCACCAAATTCGACCTAAAGTCTTATGAAGGTATGTTTCTTGGATATTCACAAAGTAGTAAAGCTTACATTGTTCTAAATAAAGAAACCTTAAGAGTCGAGGAATCGTTAAACGTAACATTTGACGAAAGTCCACCTCCCTCTAAAACATCACCTTTGGTAGATGATGACTTAGTTGAAAGTCAAATAATGGAAAATCAAGAAATCATAGAAAATGACAAAGAAGAAGAACCAACAAACCAAGAAATTGTCAATGTTAAAGAATCCAAAATCATCCATTAGATAGTGTCATAGGAAATATTAATGAAAGAACACTAAGATCAAAATTCCAAAATGAAAGTAACTTCTTTTGTTTCGTGTCAACTATTGAACCGAAAAATGTAAAGGAAGCTATAAAAGATGAATCATGGGTAATAGCCATGCAAGAAGAATTAAACCAATTTGTTAGGAATGATGTTTGGACATTAGTTCCTCAACCGAAAAGTCAAACAATAATTGGAACAAAATGGGTTTTTCGTAATAAAATGGATGAAAATGGCGTAGTGTCGAGAAACAAAGCTAGGCTAGTGGCACAAGGATATAATCAACAAGAAGGCATTGACTACGATGAAACTTTTGCTCCGGTTGCTAGGCTCGAGTCAATAAGAATTTTACTTGCATATGCATGCACACACAATTTTAAACTCTTTCAAATGGACGTCAAAAGTGCATTCTTAGACGGATTTATAAATGAAGTGTATGTTGCTCAACCACCGGGCTTCATTGTTTTTGAAAAACCTAATCATGTTTACAAACTTAAAAAGGCTTTATACGGACTTAAGCAAGCTCCAAAAGCATGGTATGATCGACTTAAAACCTTCCTAGTAGACCATAAGTATACCATGGGACTAGTAGATAATACTCTCTTCACTAAGAAGAAAGGCACATATATTATCATAGTCCAAATCTATGTTGATGACATTTTATTCGGTTCAACTTGTCAAGAATTATGTGTCGATTTCTCAAGAATCATGCATGATGAGTTTGAAATGAGTATAATGGGAGAACTCAACTTTTTCCTAGGACTCCAAATCAAACAACTAGAAGATGGTATCTTCTTTAATCAATCTAAATACATTAAGGATATGCTTAAGAAATTTGGTCTAGAAGATTCAAAACAAATCAAAACACCTATGTCCATGGAAATCAAACTTACCAAGGATGAGGAAAGTGAATCCGTAGATAGCACTAAATATAGAGGTATGATTGGAAGTCTACTTTACCTAACGGCTAGTAGACCCGACATTATGTTTAGTGTTTGTCTATGTGCCCGCTTTCAAGAAGATCCTAAAACAATTCACCTTGAAGCCGTAAAAAGGATCTTTAGATACATTAAGGGTACTACACACTTAGGATTATGGTATCCCAAAGGAACGGGAGTAGACACCATAGTGTATGCCGACTCGGACCATGCCGGTGACTATGTTGATAGAAAAAGTACAAGTGGTATTTGTACCTTTATTGGACATTGTCTCACCTCATGGTTCTCTAAGAAGCAAACGGCTCTCGTTATCTCAACAACGGAAGCCGAATACGTATCGGCCGGAAAAGCATGTCAACAAGCTCTTTGGATGAAGCAAGATCTTGTCGACTACGGAATTCAACTTAACGATATCTCCATTCTTTGTGACAACAAGGGAGCCATAGATCTTAGCAAGAATGCAGTTCAACATGCTCGTACTAAACATATTGAAATCCGTCATCATTTTCTTCGTGACAACGTTCAAAAAGGAAACATCTCAATTGAGAAAGTTTCTTCCGAAAACAACATCGCCGACATTCTCACAAAACCTCTTAAAAGAGAACCATTTAACCTTCTTAGGCTTGGCTTAGGATTAATGGAACCTACATTATAGTTTTGAACGTTAGAATAAAATCACAAAAATCAAAACAAATTAATTTTTTTTTCATCTGCTGATGCGGCGGAACCCTGCGACAAAAGGGGCGGAACCCCATTTTTGGTTCCGCCGTATCCGCCAACCTGCAACAACTTTTCCTTATTTTATATTAAACCAAACACCCATTATCTCATACCACCACTTCCAAACTGCTGCTATTCACTTCACCACTCATCCAAACCAACGAAAATTTGGTCATCTCTTCATTCATATTGCTCTCTTATCATCATTGTAAGTATTCTAAACATAATCATACTCCTGATATGCGTCTAGGAATTCTATTTTTGCAAAAAAAAATCTAAAACTTGGGGTTATGCATTAACTTGAAAATTTCATATAGAAAATTAGTGGTTAAACTAAACTAATCATGCTTCCCATAGTTAGGAATTGCATCCTTGTAAGACATTAACATGTTTACTAAAACACCCCATGTCAAATTCTTGCAAAAATTTCTCACAAATAGGACAAATATTTTTTCTTCTCATATTGTAAATACAAAATAAAAACGTTATGTTTAAAACATCACTTGCATAATGTCTCTTGAATGCTAAAGGGAATACATAACTAATATGTATTTTTGGGTACATTCAAACGAAGCTACACTAACTTAGGAGCGTTTGGGTTATCTTTTGTTTACAACTAAAACTTGCATCATAAAACGCTTTTATCATAAAAAATGAGTCAAGATAACCGCACCTCCACATTTTTTCATATAGGCACACACTAGACCATTCACATTGTAGAAATCATTACTTGAACTAAAAATGCGAAATTTTGTGTTTGCTAGGAATCATCATGCCTCCCGCAACTCATTATGATCATAAGGAAACCATTCACTACCTACCCAAACACCACAAAACCAAAGGTCTTACCGAAGCCCAAAGGGACATTTTCAAAGCCTTAGAAAAACGTTATGTCCACGAAGGTAGAACCATTGACCCATCCTTCCTAACCGGAACCAATATTCATAGGGAACTCACCACCATCAACTTTGATTGCTTCCTAGAAATCGATGAGCCTATTTGTCCTAGGTTCATTCTAGAGTTTTATGCATCCTTCACTCTTTCTACGGATGATTATGGTTACATGTCTATCAACTTTATGGCTAGTAGCAACCAATACACCTTCACTCTCAATGAATTTGCTCAAATCTTAGGAATTCCAAACCATGGTACTTGCATCTACACCGACAAGCATTCCCTCACAACTCTTGACACTCTCATGGACAGGATCCATCCTTATGACACTCCTCTTGTGTCTAAGGATGTACTTCGTGAGCATCTTTTTGTTAGGACTTCCGACACTAGGAGAACCCGTACCGGGAACGCGGTCAACAAGGACCCATACGGTATGGAACTCAATGAACTTAGGCCTCAATTCAAGAAATGGGAAGAAGTCCTTAGAGCCAATGTCATTAGCACCATAGGTAACCGGGATCACATCAATGTTTGTCTTAGCTACATGCTCTACTCCTTGTCCATTCGACAACCATTTAACTTGGCCTACTACATAGCCAAACATTCCCGTGCAAGGCACAATGGCTATGCCGTATGGAATGCTCTTGACCCGTCTCTTTAGGCACATTGCTCCTATTCCTCCGACACCAAGAGGCCTTCGCCTAGACTACTCTCTCATTCCACACACATTTGTTCCACTTAGTGATAAGAGAGTGTCCGTATCCCAAGGGAAACGCCCCCATCCTCCTACTTCCTCATCTTCATCTTCTATGAGTGAAGAGGACGGGCTACCAAACTCTAGGCTCCCACCTCTTGAATACCTTACACAACTTCCAAATATTCCAAATGAGTCGGCGGAATTCAAGCAAACTAAGGGGATGTTCAAAAGTCTCGGGAGGTTCCTTGGAAAGCTCAAGAAGAAGATTGATCGCCAATGAGAGCGTATGTGAAGGAGTGTTTGGCACTAGGTTTCATTTGAACAATTTGGATGTTTAAAAACTTTGTTTTATGGATTTATGTATTTGTAGGGATATTTGGTTATGTTTGGAACATATTTGTACTAAAAATTATGCAGGATGACAACATTTGGCATGTTGTCAAATTTTCAAGCATATGAAAATTTTCACTAAGTATAGTGAAATTCGCTAGCCCCCGGTCAAAGTCCAACGGTAAGAGTGTTTCTATGTTCAATTTTTGCATTTCCTAACTAGATATGGCTTAAATTTTATGTTCCAAGAGTTTTCGGAAAAATTGGATTTCGTCTCGACCTCCGTAACACTGTTCTGTAAACTATCAGACTCTTGGCAGAACTGGCGGAACCAAAAATAGGGTTCCGCCAGTACATTTTCTGGGTAAACCCATTTTAAGCCCAACGGATCAGACGGAACCCAAATGAGGGTTCCGCCCTTGATGTCGATTGGTTCCGCCAGGCATCTGCAGAAACTAGTTTAAATTTTTCGAATTTTAGGTTTCTCACAACTCCATATCATCTCTTATTAGTTTAAAACTCACTCCTAATTAGTTGTTAAGTACATTAGGATCACTCTTAGCAATACAAACCAATAGAAACCTATTTCCCACCAAAAATCAAATTAAACCATAACTAACCCAAGGAACCCTTGCCCATAAGGCAAGGAACCCTACATAAGGTTCCTTGGTATCCGTGGAACATCTGATCCAAATCACTATGACAAGACCACTAAGCATTTAGTGCATATCTTGGTCTTCTTACTCCAGCATTCTCATTGGATTGACTTCCAATGGTTTGACAACCTTCATAACTCTTCCAAATCATTAGAAACCTCAAATTTTGTATGGTAAAACATCAAATCCAAACACTCCTTTCCACATTACTTCCACTCTATAAATTTGACCATCTTAGAACACTTTCAAATCACACCATCACCATCTTAATCTCTGAAAATCAACTTCTAACACAACATTTTGACAATGACAAAGTCAACAATCACCTCTCCACCATCTCGACCCATTAGGAGAACCGCACGAATAAATGTCAAACCCTTTTGTTGTAACACCACCATCAACCTTAGCTCATCATCTTCGGATGAATCACCACTAATCATCTCCTCACCAATCAACGATGAAAACTTTCTCAATCTTGCAACTCCCACACCATCACCAAAATACAACTATGTTATCACCACTTGACCTCCAACCAAAACACCCATTGACCCAAGTCCACCACCGGCTCCAACACAACCATCCAAGACACCATCACCACCCACATCACCCAAACTTGAGCCAATGGAGCTTTTTGGAACTCCACATTCATCACCAAATCCATTTCTAGATAATCTTGAGGATCTTCCACAAAATCCAACAAACTCACCACCATTGCCTTCGTTTGAGTCAATCAAGCAAACGGCACATGATCAAACCCGGGCTTTCTTTGAGCCCAATGTTCCTTTTGAACAAGAACCACCACAACAAGCACAACCTCCACAACCTAAACCTTTGTTGTTTCACCCCATTTATAAAGACATCCATGGACCTCTCTGTGGAGAACCTCACATAGAACAACACCAACCACCACAACCTCAAGAATCACAACCACAATCCCATTCCCAATACTTTGAGTCCTTCTTTCCTTCTTATGAGGAAATAGAAGCATCCCTCACTCAAGAAATGGAATTTCAAACCACCTTGCTTACCTCCATTACAAACCCCTCCTCCACTCAAGAAACCAACATCATTCCACCACCTCAAACATCATCAAATGATCACATCCTACCCAATCCCCGCCATGGTTGCTCACATTGTGAGCGGGTGGCTAAAATAAGTGAGAGCATCAAAATCATGCTCCACCAAGTCCAAGATGAAACCCACTTTGCTCTACAACACATTCTTGAACGTTTGGATGCTCTTTCACACCCAAACGCCTCTTAGAGCGTACTATGGAGGCTTTGTCCCATTTAAGATAATGTTGGATGAACTCCATTTATAGAAGTAGCATTTATTTCTTTGTTACTTTTTGTTTTTCTTTTTATTTTCTAGAAGTAGTGATGAGGCGAAAAGTGTACCGCTTTTCGGGGGTCATTTAAGCCCGAAATCGTATTTATTTGATCAAATATCGCCCTAAATTGTTCCTATTGGCATTTTAGGTACTTTGGAGAGAAATTCTGGAAAAGGAAGCATTTTAGACGTTTTCAGAGCATAAAAGTGAAGAATTCGACAAAGTGTCAAAATCTACTGGAACAGTACTCCAGACGGCGTCAAGACCCATCCTGACGGCGTCAAGCCTTGATAAGCCAGAACATATTAAAGAGGGACGGCGTTTATAGTTAGGGAGTAAGAAAATCTAAGTAAACACACTTCTCTCCATTATAGTTTTCACAACCATTTACTTTTTCGTTATTTTATTTTATTTGCATTATTAGTAATTTGGGTTAGTTGACTAGCAACTAATTCCGCCCACTCTTCCAAAACCCGAGATTTTTACTTGCTTTCCTTAAAATATAAAAATACAAAAAGAATCTTCCCTCACCCCTAGACCTATTAGAGTAGTTTTTCAATCCTAACGACACTATTCCCTGAGAGAACGGTCAATCCTCCGGTACTTGCCACTACACTATTCTACATCGGTCAGGTACACTGCCTGGTGGGGATTGCAAGCTTCTCAAGATCCCTTGAAAGGTAAAACCCTAGTGCGTGGTCGCAATCCCGCGCATCAAAGTTTTTGGCGCCGCTGCCGGGGAATAGTTATTGTTTAGGTTGAATTTTTATTTTATTAGGTCTACTCACTAGATTCCTTTCTAGTGAGATTTTTATTTTATTTTTCTAGGTTTTTCTTTAGTCTATCTTATTTCTTTGTGCCTTTGTTCGTAATACTTCTTCATGAGTAATACTGATCGTTTGATCCCTGNATCCTACATCGGTCAGGTACACTGCCTGGTGGGGATTGCAAGCTTCTCAAGATCCCTTGAAAGGTAAAACCCTAGTGCGTGGTCGCAATCCCGCGCATCAAAATTTTTGGCGCCGCTGCCGGGGAATAGTTATTGTTTAGGTTGAATTTTTATTTTATTAGGTCTACTCACTAGATTCCTTTCTAGGGAGATTTTTATTTTATTTTTCTAGGTTTTTCTTTAGTCTATCTTATTTCTTTGTGCCTTTGTTCGTAATACTTCTTCATGAGTAATACTGATCGTTTGATCCCTGTTATTCGTGTTTTCCGCTGTAGGAATTTTCAATTACCCAACCTACCCCCTATTGTCGAAAACGAAAACCCACCAAACCTATCACCAGATCATCACTTTGACAACAATTCTGATATGGACGAATATGACCATGACACCGACCATGAAAATGGCCCTTTTTACTATTCGTCAGATTCCGATGAGGACCTAGGGAACAGGGAAGTAGTAGATGACCCTGAAGGAGAGGAAAGAGCTAACCCTCTAAATTATGTTGACCCTAGAACAAAGATTGAGAGAGATAGTTTGTTTGACATGCAATTCCCTTGCAAAATTGGATTTAGAAGCTTTGACGCCTACCTTAACTCATCTCTGCCAATGAACATAATTTCGCGTGCTGAATACAATAAAATCATGGTAAATGAGTTAGAGTATCAAGGAGATAATATTGTTGCTAGGGCTAAGAATTTGGATGTGTTTGTGGGGAGCTTTACTTATCAAACGGACTTTATGGTTATGGAAGATCTAAGAGAGTTTATTGATAGTAACCTCACCCAAGTTGTGTTTGGGAAGCCCTTCAAAAGATTAACCAACTTGGATGAAAAACTAATGGAAGGGTTAATTACATTCTCAGATGGGGATGAGGATTTTGTCTATCAAATGCCCCGCGCACACCCTAGATATAAAAACTTTTCTATTGAGAAATGTAATAGGTTTCCCCCCTATGGTATATTGAGTGAGAACGATATTAAAAAAGGACTTAAGTACCCCCATGAAAAGAATAAGAGGTACTATCGTGGATGTTTAGAGCTCAATGATGATTATAAGAAGGATGAGGCGACAATTAGGTGGCTCACACTCGGGTACGTGAGCATTAGTGACACTAGATGAGCCCGACTTTGAGTTTAGCTACAAGACTCGTTAATAAAGAAAAGCGCTTCTTGGGAGGCAACCCAAGCTTTATTTGTTTTGTGTGCTGGTATGTGTTAATTTACACATACCTTTATACCTAAATATCGGACCAAAACAACTAAAAACCCGACTATGAATGCCAAATTTGTATTGTTTTTGTGTTTGTGATGTGCAGGTAAGGATATTGTGAAAATGGACAAATATTACGAGAAATCAACAAACACGAGCACGAGAATGAAAGGTCCAAAAGCTGAGGCCGGGAGAGCTATTTTCAATGGAAGATCATATTTGAGCTTAAAGGTCAATAAGGGTCCTTGAAGATTCATCAATTGTCATATTTCGCCCTTGGAAGTATATGGAGAAAATGATAAAATGGTCCTTGATAATTCATGAATTGCAAAATTGGTCCTTATAAGTTTTATCCTAAAAAACTAAATACTACAAAAATAAACAAGCCCAATCCCTTTAAATGATTTTATCCCACCAAGCCCATCATCCATTAAATAACCCACCAAGCCCACTATTTCTATCACTAAACCCGTAACCCATATTTCTCATAACCTGGTCAACTCCCATAACACCCAAAGTCAAAACATAATACTAAAATAACCATACCCGCCACTTTTACCCCAATCCCCTTTTCCCCTTTTACCCAGCGAAGAACCCTAATTCCATACACCATCAATTAACCCCAATTAACCTCGTATTAAGGGCTCAATGGTCAATTCCCTCATCACTGACACCTACTGACAAGAAGAATGACAAGTGGCAGCTTATTATTGGACGAGACATGTCATTGGGAGGAATACAAGGCTCTGATTGGTCCAAGTGAGTCACAAGGAATCTAAGTAGGATATTCAAGAGCATATTCGAGTTCTAGGACATCCTTTGAAGGGAATCCAAAGCTGCCAAGGCTCCCTCTCCACGGCTATATATAGAACCCCATTTTAGCTTGTGATGTAAGTAGTTTTAGATGTAATGTTACTCTACTCAAATTTCATTTCAATTGTATTCGGTTTATTAAGCTTTGTAATCTCATTTTCATTTTAATAAAATCAATTTAGCCATTAACTCTCATTGCTACTAGTTTAGCTTATAGTTTAATTGTTTACAATCTCAGCTTTTATAAACTACATTCATAGTTTTTAAAATCTAAAAACTTTCATAACTGTTTCATTATAATCAAAAGCATAAAAATATAAAAAAAAAAAACAGAAAATAAAAATAAAAACAAAAAAAAAATGTTTTCTACTCAGCTTGCAACAAGCTTTTTCAAAGATATATAAGCTCATTTTAGCTTAATAGCTTTTAGTGAGCTTATTAGATAGATTATCAGTTCAATCACTCAAAAATCACAAAAAGTCTATCAATAGTCAACTGAGGCATGATCTATGGTGATAGCTGGTTTGGAGTGATAGTCCAAGGAGAAATGGAAGCTTTGGCCTATCATAAAGATAGGCTAGCATAGTGAACTCCCTCAATTTGTGCTGAGGGAGAGTTGTTTTGTAAGTTTGATCTCAATTTACTATTCCACTCAAAGTTATAGTATAGATCTGTTCTACTTGTGGAATTACTGTTACAATAGTGTAATTTGATCATGATTTAGTACGTTTGAGTTGTTATGAACTTGTTTGATTCATTTTAGACTTAATCAGATATAACTGTGTAGTGTTCTGTAGTCACTTGAGTTAATCTAGTGATTTTATGTGTTTCTTTGTTCTAGTTGTTTATATTGGATAATATTTGATGTTAATTGACAAGATTTGATCATTGTTTTGGAATCATTGAGTTTCTATCTCATATTTGTAGTGTTAACTGTTTCTGAGAGGGTGTTTGGATCTGTCAAGTGCTAGCTGATGTAGTTGTTGTTTTGTTGTTTAATCTACAGTAGTAGTTCTCTTAGGATAATATTAGACCTTATCTTGCATAAAACAGTAGGTTAATAGAGTAAAAGTCAAAATTAGCTCATTTGTCTAATTCTGCAATTAGCCTTGTTTTCTGAATTTGCAACTTGTGATCTTTAGTTGGTATTAGTATGTGCTATGTGATTTTTAGGTTAATACATCATTATTATACACCTAGAGTTTGATTTAGACCATTGAAATCAGATTTAGTCAAAGTTCATATGCATATGATAAAGTCAAAAATTCTGTGTATCTTGTGCATCTTTCTTTTGAGCAGTTATTTTCATAAGTAAAATTAAGGCATCAATTAGTTGATTAGCATAGGGCTTTTTAGTTTTTTAGAATCTCAGTTAGGAATTTTATCATTTGCCCCCATTAGTTTGTATTTTACAGCTTATTTGTACTGCTTATTTGCTTCTGAAAGTAGGGCTTAAGTACTTGATTGTTGTCTTTGGTATAAGGCTGATGTTGTGCATTTTAGCTTTTATTCTGAGTTTGCTTGTGATATCTGAGCATCATTGATTGAGTTTAGTGTTTCACTGTTCTTGGAGTTCTGTGCTTATTCTGTTTTGGAGTTGCTTATTCTAGTGTTCTTCATAAACTGCTTATTGGTCTATCTGTTTGTTCTGGTGTTCTATTTGACCTGATCTCAGCTAATTTGAGCTTAATAGAGTAATAAACACTTGTGGTTTAAGTTTCATTCAGATTTGTAGCAAGCGCTTATTATTAAGCACTTGCAATAAGCTGTTTTAAGCCCAAAAAGCACTTAACTGCTTATTTTTCTACTTTTCTAATTTTTCTCAGATTTCAAATAATATTCTAGATTTTCTGTAAAAATTCCAGATTTATTTGATTAGTTTTACTATTTCTTTTCATTTTTAAATAAGATTTTAGAATTTAAAATCATTTTTAGTTTCAAAATAAATCACAAAAAGACAAAAATATTTTCTGATTCTATTTTTAATTTTCATTTTCAGTTTATTAAAGCCAAAATAATATTTTTCTTTTTCTCAAAATTCTTTTTAGTTGTTTAAGGTTTTTAGAAAATTGTTTCACATTTTTAGGATCATTTTTCAATAAAAAGTTACATTTTAATTTGTACGTTACGTTTTAAATACGCGTTTGAGTTTTCGTTTTTAGTTTTTAGATACTTGTGCATATATAGCTTGTACTTTTTGTATTATTAGTCGTTCCTTATCACTATTTGAATTTCAATTTCACTATTTTCACTTTTTCACTTTTCACTTTTCACAAACACGGTTTCTCAAATCACGATTAACGAGATTCCATTTAACCTTCGTACGGACACGACCCGGGTATTTTCTTATTTGTTGAGAAATTACTTGGATATATACTATATTAAATAAAACGAACACATCATGTGCTTATTTATTTGTTTGTTTGTTTGTTTTTATTTCCGTATGTATGTTTTATTTTTATTGTTATTGATTCATGCTTCAAACAAAATTGTGAAAATGCTTTATTTTGTTTTTAACTTCGTCTTAACTGCATATAAAGGTATTTTGCAAAAGATAAGTGTAAGGGAAATATAAATCGGTTTATAAGAACAAACGAACATGAATCATAACAATATTAAATTGACATACATATTAGTAATTGTTTGAGTCAAATGCTTGTATCGAGTCATAATGATATTTTGCAGGATTTCCAGGAAGTAAGAATTGAGTTTTTCCAGAAATTTTCCGGAAACTTAACATGAGAAATCTGTCAGATCACTTCTGACGGCGTCAAGCTCCAGGCTGACGCCGTCAAGTTCAGTTTTCTGGAATTTTTTGAAAGTTTTGTTTTTCTTCCGGAATCATAAAATGCTTTATAAAATCTCTAACTTATAAACTCCAGGAATCTGCAAAATATTCATTCCACAAGCATTATATCCTTATACAGATTTATCCCGCCGATGTTATGCAGGTTTTCGTGTTTGTTTTCTCAGGTTTAACAGGTTATTTTGGACAAGAAGATGATATATATTTCGGAAGGAAAGCTTTGAGTGTTCATTTTCTTGGAAGAAGATCTAACCATGTTACCACTTTATCTACCGAGCGAATCAGGGGTGTATTTGATTTCATTCTTTTACCTAATTTACTTTTACATCTTATTATTTGAACATTGGGGACAATGTTCATCTTAAGTGTGGGGGGGGGGGGTTAAATTACGATACCTTAGAGAATGCAATTACGCTTGATTTTTGTTTGTTTAATGGTAGATGTGTAATAAAACTGACAGAAATACCTGTTAGGGTAATTTTAGTGCCAAATTTAAATTTTTTTACAACATTTAGGAGTGAAACTTTGGTCTTAATGAGCGTCTCATGGATAGGAGTTACATGACTAGCACAAAAACCGTACCACTAAAAAATTTTCCACCCCAAATATGTGAGGTTCGCCCCTAGAATTGGTAGGAAAAGCATTCATCTTTAATGCTATGATGTTTGTACCGGTAGCATTTAGATTCTAGAACTTGCGATAGGACCATCCCGAATCCACAAGTGAGACTACATTCGTGTAGTTAGATTTACTACGTGATAAGAGGCATTAGGATTAACCCATTGTTTTACGCCTGTGTTTTTGTTATAATTACATTGACTTCATTGGTCAAGTAATTCTCCTACACCCTTAGCGTTGTACTCATTTTTAGTACACGATACCCCTAGTATACCCCTCCGAGCCTATCTTTTCGTTTCTAACTTTAAGCATTTTACTTAAAGGAAGAATTTGTTACACCCCACTTAAATGTACACCCAAATCGCCTTAGCCTACCTTGTATGCACTCACCTTTAGTGCATTATTGTGACAACATTTGTTTAAACCCTTATTTAATTATCTAATTGATTACATGGTTGCTAAGTCGAGTCATATCCTTGTACATATTGTTTTGGGACGATTGGGACTCATGGGTAAAGTACTAGTGTAATGGAGTAATGGGGAAGAACAACATTATTACCCCCATATGTGCTAAATATTTTAAAAGTACTCCAAGTATCTTAATTCGAGTCATTAGAATAATTATTTGTAAAGTATGTAAAAGTTCAAGTGTAAGGGGAGAACTGAGGCCCCTATGATGTATTATTTTGGATGGTAGGGCAAGAATGTATGTCAAAAAAAAAATCAAGAAAAATACAAAAAAATGGGAAAAAGAAAAGTAGAAAAAAAACATACGGACTACCATCCCGTTTCTTTTTATGTTTATTCTATGTTTTATTAGTTTTTGATTAGCTTAAGTGGAGTCTAGTCTTGGCTTAGCAACGCCATATTGTACATGTAATTAATCAAGATCTTTAACTCGCTACCAGCAAAATCTTCCTTATCCAACAAAACCGTGTTTATCATATCCCTACACCTCATTACAACCCTTTATAAAGACCTCTTTGATAGTTTATCTTAGGTGCTTACGCCTAGTGGAGAAGGTTTTCGATCCTTTCCCAAGCCTATGGTAATCTATTTGCTATGACAGGTAGTGAGAGATATTGTCCATTTTCATTTATGAGATATAATTCTATGACACCTGAGAGATGTGAGTATCTAAACACTACTTGTAAGGTGCTAGTGTGTAATCTCCGTGCTTATTATGATTAAAGTGGAACGACTATTTGTTGTAATTACTTTTGTATTAGTGTTAAATGACCCCTAACTTGAATTTTGATTAGAATAAAAGCGCATTTGCTTGAGGACAAGCAAATCTCAAGTGTAAGGGTATTTGATGAGGCGAAAAGTGTACCGCTTTTTGAGGGTCATTTAAGCCCGAAATCGTATTTATTTGATCAAATATTGCCCTAAATCGTTCCTTTTGGCATTTTAGGTACTTTGGAGAGAAATTCCGGAAAAGGAAGCATTTTGGACGTTTTCGGAGCATAAAAGTGAAGAATTCGACAAAGTATCAAAATCTGCTAGAACAGTACTCCAGACGGCGTCAAGACCCATCCTGACGGCGTCAAGCCTTGATAAGCCAGAACATATTAAAGAGGGACGGCGTCAAGAAGGCTATCAAGAAACCCTAACCACGGCGAGGTGACGGCGTCAACTCCATAACGTGACGCCGTCAGATCTGTTTTTCTATATATATTCGCATAATTTTTAGTCATTCGTGTAGAACTTCTTAGAGAGAAACCCTAGACGATTTTTGCAGCTTTTTTAAGGGTTTTAAACCCTTGGATCTTCCATGTTACATTGAAGATAAGTAATCAATTAATCATTCAATATGTCTATGTGTTGTTTGATTCTATCTTGTTCTTGTCTTTTGTTTAACATGTTAGGCTAGATTTTCTTTGTGTTTGCTTAGATCTAATGAAACCTAACTATTAATTATTGATTGAATGGTGTGTTATTAATTGTATTGGATGGGTGATTATCGATGTTAGGCTTAAGAAATCTGGCAGACTTCCGGTTGGTAACATGCTTGAACGTCTTAAGAAACATGAACCAAGGTGTACTAAGGTTATTTTGATTGTATTTAATGCATGAGTGAATTCTAGTGATCCCATGTTAGGAGCTTCTTAGCCGGCTCGGCATAGGAGTGAAGTAGGATCTCATAGAGTTAGGGGAAGTCCGTACACACCCCTACGAATGGTATTAAAGAATACAATCCGTCATCCACGCAATTAATACACACTAATCAATCGGTAAAGGATAGTTAGGGAGTAAGGAAATCTAAGTAAACACACTTCTCACCATTATAGTTTTCACAACCATTTACTTTTTCGTTATTTTATTTTATTTGCATTATTAGTAATTTGGGTTAGTTGACTAGCAACTAATTCCGCCCACTCTTCCAAAACCCGAGATTTTTACTTGCTTTCCTTAAAATATAAAAATACAAAAAGAATCTTCCCTCAACCCTAGACCTATTAGAGTAGTTTTTCAATCCTAACGACACTATTCCCTAAGAGAACGATCAATCCTCCGGTATTTGCCACTACACTATACTACATCGGTCAGGTACACTGCCTGGCGGGGATTGCAAGCTTCTCAAGATCCCTTGAGAGGTAAAACCCTAGTGCGTGGTCGCAATCCCGCGCATCAAGTAGGAAGAAAATTTTCATTTATTGTCTTTGACTTTTGGAAAGTCAAATTTTACTTGGAATAACATCTTTTCTACTATCTTATTTGCATTGTTGATTGATCATATATGAGTTGTGTTTGTGATTGCGTATATTTCTCATATTGTGTTATGACTACACAATTTATCATGTTATTCTCGCCAACTAACCACTTTTGTTGTAGGTTCAAAATCCATGTTTCCTATCTTGGCACTCCATTTAGGGGGAGTATTGTCCAAGGGGGAGCACTTGCATTATTCCGCTTCGCAACTCTTCTTTTTGTTTCAACAAAAAGGGGGAGAAAATATATTTAAAATTATAAACTTAAAATGATTTTTCATCAATTAAATAAAACAAGTTTAAATAAAAACTTTTAAAAGACTTAACACTAGAATTAGTGATTTACTTAAAAATAAAGTTTATGTTTTGTCATCAACAAAAAGGGGGAGATTGTTAATACAAATATCGCTTAAAAACGTTATTTATATTTTACGATCTTTGCTAAGTTTTGTTAACGACAAAGTGTAAACTTTAGTTTTTTAGTAAAACATAATTATAGATTAAGACTTGCATAACTAGACTTTATTTCATATAAAAATTTGCTACATTTACATTTCATATAAAACATAACATTTTCATATTTCCTAAAATAGAAAATGTACATGACATCATGATATGCATCATGAGCATTTATGGGAAGGTTGAGTGTTTGACTTTCCATAAGACTTCTTACACATTTAGAAAGTCTTTTACTCTATCTATTGTGTGTTTGACTAGTAGGAACATGGATGTGACATTGCTTAATATGGAAAGATTTCTTGCACATTAGTCTGTCAGACCTGGCGGAACCTTGTGAGTACACGGACGGAACCCATGGTTTGGTTCCGCCGTGTCCGCGAGGGTGCTGACTTGTTTGGGTATAAATACCAAACCACTTGCAAGAAATTATTCATCAGTTCTCATTATAATTTACACATACATTCTCATTACATTCGTCTAACTCATTAACACTTCATTTGTGTGAGATCTTTTGTAGCAAAGGAGATCACAAGTTCATACCAAAAGTTACAAGGTTCAACATAAAGTTGCAAGTCTTGTTAGCTTAGTCTTGTGTAAACTAGTGTGGTTTATACATCTGTTCATTGTGTACTTTAAGTAGTGATCGGTTAGTATTTTAGGCCTTAAAATGCATAGTGTGGCGGGAGTGGTTGTACCCTTGTAAAAGAACTCGACATCTAGCTTTGTGTCTGTAATCTTGTGTAAGCGACGTGTAAGGTTTTCTCCGCCGGTGAAAGGAGCTTGTTGACTAGTGAAAGAAACTCTCGAGTTGGATACTCGAGGCGTGGAGTAGGGCAAGGAAAAAGAGTCCTTGTAGCCGAACCACGATAAACTATCGTGTTGTGGTTTGATTGTTTCTTTCGTTACTCTTGCATATTATATATTGTCTTGTAGTTTAGATCTTTGATTAAACGTAAAGTTTCAAAAGATAATTAACTTAAAAACCGGTAAACTATTCAACCCCCATTTTAGTTTTCCAAATAAACTATTTCATATATATAGCAAACCTATTTTAAAGTTAGAAGCATAACACAATACTAGGGAGCTTCATGTGAGGAGTAATATGTGGATATTTCGTTCTGACGAGTTTGTTGGGTTTATGATTTAAAGTGCCCTGACTCCTCAAACGATTATTGCATATACTTCTGAATTATGATGGCCCGAACGGTGTTATGTTATAA
>LBNU01035851.1:0-54522 GCA_014162995.1 Artemisia annua | reverse complement strand
TCATTACATTCATCTAACTCATTAACACTTCATTTGTGTGAGATCTTTTGTAGCAAAGGAGATCACAAGTTCATACCAAAAGTTACAAGGTTCAACATAAAGTTGCAAGTCTTGTTAGCTTAGTCTTGTGTAAACTAGTGTGGTTTATACATCTATTCATTGTGTACTTTAAGTAGTGATCGGTTAGTATTTTAGGCCTTAAAATGCATAGTGTGACGGGATTGGTTGTACCCTTGTAAAAGAACTCGACATCTAGCTTTGTGTCGGTAATCTTGTGTAAGCGACGTGTAAGGTTTTCTCCGTCGGTGAAAGGAGCTTGTTGACTAGTGAAAGAAACTCTCGAGTTGGATACTCGAGGCGTGGAGTAGGGCAAGGAAAAAGAGTCCTTGTAGCCGAACCACGATAAACTATCGTGTTGTGGTTTGATTGTTTCTTTTGTTACTCTTGCATATTATATATTGTCTTGTAGTTTAGATCTTTGATTAAACGTAAAGTTTCAAAAGATAATTAACTTAAAAACCGATAAACTATTCAACCCCATTTTAGTTTTCCACATAAACTATTTCATATATATAGCAAACCTATTTTAAAGTTAGAAGCATAACACAATACTAGGGAGCTTCATGTGAGGAGTACTATGTGGATATTTCGTTCTGACGAGTTTGTTGGGTTTATGATTTAAAGTGCCCTGACTCCTTAAACGATTATTGCATATACTTCTGAATTATGATGGCCCGAACGGTGTTATGTTATAACTAAACCCTAATAACAACATAACTCAAGGAGCTTCATGTGAGGAGTATTAACTTCTGAATTATGATGGCCCGAACGGTATTATGTTAATAACATAATACAATAGTAGGGAGCTTCATTAGAGGAGTCTTATACTTATGAGTTGTGATGGCCTGAACGGTGTTGTGTTATATCTAAAACTCTAACGAACCCTAAGAATAAATACTTAAGAAACATAAACTAAACAACTAAAGCTTGACATACATCCACAACTACAACAACATCAGGATACGTGAGTAATGCAGTCTAGTTTCCGAGTCATTCTTTGCACTAGTTAGAATTCCCTAAGCCTAGGTGAGTTTTCATAGCCTCACACTTTTAAAACGCTTTCTAAATGCTTTACAAACCCTGTGAGGGGGATACGTGCTACTTGCTTTTACTTTAAACCGAATACAAGTCTTTTTCTTTGGTTGTTGCACGAGTAAACTAACTGCCACCACTACATAACTAAAATTCATGAATCTAATCGTTTGGGATATTTTACCCACGCGAACGCGAATATAGTTGATAGATCTATTGGAGTTTGACAACTCCCATTGGTATTAACACCTCTCTGGGTGGTACCAATAAGTACTATATTTGAACCCACTGAAGGATTAACTTTGGCAAGTTATCCTTCCCATTCCTTCATGTTGGGTCTGCAGCCCACATGACCCGGATTGTTAACGTGTTGTTCATGAGCTTAGTGCAACATACCCCACTCTTGATAATTGTGCATGCATCACAATTATCATACACACACTCACAACATTTTCCCAGATGGGTGTAACAACGTAGCCCAGGGAACTTGTATTCACTAACACTTAAACCTATGATTCTCACTCAACACCTAGTGTTGACTTTTTAAGCATGTATCCTATGTCTATCATAATTATGGAGACATGGCAGAAGGAGGCACTGAACTCGGAGGACTTTCAATCTTGTTATCATTCACACACTATTTCACACTTAGATTCACGGGACCTCATCTTAATAAAACTCTGATATGAATGATAACTTATTTATAAAAACGTCTCTTTTCGAGTCGTTTTCTATTACTGTAACTGTGATTCCATGAAGTAATACCCCAACCCTAAATCCACTGCAAAACGTGAAAACGGGGGTGTTACACGACCTGTTACCCATTTTTGTCTTGATATTTTCTAAGTTCTAACCGAGGCAAGTAGACAGCTCAAAGGTAAAAAAGGTCCTTGAAATCCATTCGAATAATATGAAAAACTATAAGGTATGGTAATATAATATATTTCAACCTTATTTGATCAATTCTTATTAGAGTATGACTGCATATCTTCTGCTAAACACTTCTTTAAAGAGTTTTTGGCACGACAATAAAAGTCAAGAACATTTAAATTATAATAGGATCCAAATGAGATAGAAGTTCCACTGGTATCCTATCTTAGAAACCAACTAGCAGCATGTATTCCTATCATGCCAATACATTGTAATCCCAACTTAAAATCAATTTCTAAGAAAGTTTACCACAATGATTTTCTACCGAAAGGTTATAAAGGATGGGTTATAGTGAAAAAATAATTTTGTTAGGATGCCTTATTGGGTACCCAGAAAATGTGTTGTGACTTGATCCACTAGATATGAAAAATATAGTCACCTAATCTTATCCTTGTTAAAATTAGTTTTGGATCTTAGATACACTGAAAAAACTTATGGCAGTACCCATAATATCATAACCCACCAGTTGTGGTCACTGGTTTAAGCTTTATGCAATACATCTGCAAAAGTAAGCCAACAGAGTAATGATTATGCCAAGTGATTATATGGCATTTCTTGTGATTATGAATGAACTTGCTCTTTGTTGAGCTCAATCCACCCTTTGACTCTGTGAGGATCCATGATGGAATCATGGTTTGGGTCATTTATTACAAAGACGATGCACCCAGGACGAACAACATGAGAACTACCGACATCTCATACAATGACTTGGAGAAGCAAAAGTACGTTGCAACAAATTAAGATAGCCATATGGATATCCATTTCTGTTATCCACAAAGGTGCAAGAAGTCGCGTTTCTCAATCGATGACTTACCTTATTTGAGGTGGCTAGTTCGAGGACATTGGTGAAAGCTCGTATTGGCATCAGTAAATGTCCAACTATTTTTCCAATGAACAAGATGTGGTCGAGACTCAGGTCAATCAACGCTAAGGCACGGCCAAACTTGGAATATGGCACACATACTCAGACAACCTGACATGACCTACCAAAAAAAAAGTTACACATGACACAACTCGTTCATTTCAGTCTCGAAGAAACAACAAGTATAATTGAGTAGATCGAACTCAAAACCTCTCTTTGTGAGGTATTTATGAGCCTAACCCGCTTAAAAGGTGGAGGTAATCATTTTAGCTTGGTGACGATCCAATATTCGTGGAGTCTAGCCTGCCACAGAGCTTATTGAGATGAGTGGAGATTCATCGTTCAAAGGTAAATAACATCTTTCAGAGCCACTTAGATTAAATGGTAAAAACTATAAGTATCATGACATGATTAATTAATCTCACACATAACTAGTGATTGATTCTCATAGAGAAATGATTTCTTCTGTTATGGACCTTTGGTTAAACCTTCTTTCAAATTGTATTCTCATTCACCTTTTAAAATATGTGCACTTTATAATAGGACGTGGATGAGATAATTATCAATCTATCTATAGAGGTTATAAAATAGAGTTTCGCTAGGCCTATCCCAACAATAATTGGCATTATTGATTATAGATGGGGGCTTTTATCACGTGAGTTCTCACCGCAACTCAAGTCCGGTACCAAAACCAATTGGCAAATTTATTCAACCAAGTAGAGTTCCAACTTAAAACCTGTTGGCAAGAAAAAAGTTTTTATGCCCAAGACTATACAGATCATATAACATGATGTGTTACAAGATTGAGTATGATGTGTTATCATGTATATATGTTAACTCTTTATAACTACATCAATACAGTAAAAAGGTAAGAAATCAAAGTCATTTGATTAGGTCACTTCTGTTTTGAATATTACTAACATCTATAAATATTATTTCCTATGTTATAGCCTTTTTCTAATCTAATTTAACCAACCTCTGTGAGAATCCTTAATGACTAGTGGCAGTAACATGAATATGTCATGTATCCACAAAGGCGCAATAAGTTGATTATCAGAAGGTTGCACCATACATAATACATCCTTATATAGCAAGGCAGAGGTACAACTTGTAAGTCTCATATTTAATTCTGAATTGTTTACAATTGTGTACAAGCATGTTTGTGCAAGGTACAAAAGATGTAAACCTACAAGGCATCACTAGACATCGACACACCGACATTGTGCAAACTGATACGCTTAGTGAAGCATGTGTCATAGTCGCACTAAGCTGAATATTTGGCATGACCATTGAATTGGCCACGGGTGAACGACCCGTATAGTTGCACATATAAGGGTATGGCCGGGGTCACATAAGTCGCCGTTTTTAGTGCAACCATTCGACTACATGGTGGAAGCCAATATGAATCCAGTTTGTAGGCACTACTCTCCCGTGGAATTAATTAGACCCAAAGATTTCTTTTGGATCCACACTCGAAACCCAACTAAAGTCAGCTATCATAAAACTGATGTGAGGACTTGGGCGATGTGCATTTGTATCAACCACAAGGATGGTGTCACTACGCCCCTCACCCCACCTTTCTTAAATAAAGGCGTCGATGTGGAAGAGAAGCAAAAAAGGTTCATGTTATGTTATTTAACAATGGTATTATTTTATAATACCCTCGAAGTCCTTTTGGGCAAGTTTATCCAGATGACACAAAATAGCATTTTAAGTCATATATTGCACTTGCTAAAAATCCGGTTTTGGCATATACGAGGAGGCGCCAAGAACAACATCGTCACTTGACAATCAGGTTTGGCTTCTTGATTTATCACTTGTTGCTATACGAAAGGATAACATAATTTTCTATCCATTTATATATCTGACCTAACAAGGAAAATGCAAGAATCTTATGCATCTTCCATAGGAAAGAGCTACATAATGATGCAACGAAGTCGAGAATCATGCAACACTGCAAGGCCTTTTCAAAGACGTGAAACCATATCACGCAAAAGCGGAACAACCGCTCCAAAGTCGTGAAACTCCATCACGCAAAAGTAGCATGACCACTTCCATGATTATCTCCCGACATTAAAGGGATGAGAAGCTTTAAGTAGCTAATCATAAGCTACAGTAAAAGCTAAGCAAAAAGGTCCGGACCAATATAAAATCCCGCCATGAAAGTGATAAAAACTATAAGTAACTAACACACAAAGTGGTACGTCCACCTAAAAGACGCGGAATCATAGCGCGCAAGAGCGATAAACCACTTTAAAGACGTGAAATTTCATCACGCAAGGCAACAACTCCGTCTAGGAAACATGAAACTCCATCGTCAAAATGACACTACCCCGCCATAAAGGGGATACAAAAAAAGCTATAAATAGCAACATGTACGTAGATAGAAAGTGTCAAAACTCATATCATAATCTCGTCCTTAAAGGGACAAGAAGCTATAAGTCTCTTACACAAAAAGCTATATATGATATACATAGCTAATGCAAAATTATGCAAAAGAGAACATCATCCCAACAAAAAATGAGATATGAAGCTATGAGTAGCTGTTACACAAACTTAATACATAATAATGGTGAAAATGTCCAAATAAAAATAAAGACTTTATCACACCAATATATTGCTATTTAAAAGGCAATAAACTATGAACACACAAATCTTAATACATAATAGGGTTAATAGACAAAAAAGTAACTATACTTTACAAAAAAGTTCGCTTAAGTTACTCAACTTTCAAATTGTTCATCTAAGTTACTAATGTTTGACTAACCTGTTATGTACGTTACTGAGCTTATATTAACTCATGATAACAGGTTATAAACGTGATATGACTAAAATACCCTAGAATTTACACACAGAATTTGCACCATTCGTCACTGAGCTAACGGCCGCCAGTTCTGTTAGTTATCATGTGGCAACGTTGGTCCATTTAGCCAACGATTATTTGCAACGTTAGTCCTTTATACATTTTTGTCCGTTTTCTTACGTTTTCATACGGTTTTGTCCATTTTTATACGTTTTCATCGGTTTTTAGTCGTTTTCGTCCGTTGTCATACGTTTTTGTCCATTTTAATACGTTTTAATCCGTTTTATACTTTTTTGTCCATTTTTCTTACGTTTTTGTCCAATTTAATACGTTTTACTCTGTTTTTTTTTTACGTTTTTGTCCGTTTTTCTTACGTTTTCATACGTTTTTATCCGTTTTAATACGTTTAATCCATTTTTATACGTTTTTGTCCATTTTTCTTACGTTTTCGTCCGTTTTTTGCTCGATTTTTTTTGAAAAAATTTCCATTTTATTTATTTTTTTAAAAAAATTTGAAGTTTTTTTGCTTGATTTTTTTCGGAAAAAAAAATTTTGAATTTATTTTTTTCAAAAGAAAAATTTTGAATTTTTGAATTTTTTTTGCTTGATTTTTTTTCAACAATATAAATTTTGATTTTATTTTTTTAAAAAAAAAAGTTGAATTTTTTTGCTCGAAAAAAAATTATAATTTCTTTTTCGAAACGAAAGTTCGATTTTATTTTTTTCAAAAAAAATCTTTTTCGAAACGTATAAAAACGGACGAAAACGTAAGAAAAAAAGCCGAAAACGTTTTTTTGGGACGGTTGATGCAATATTTGTCAATCTAGGGACCATTCATGTAATTCGTCCATTTATTAAACCCATTTAGCAGGTAACCCTTCCATGAAGTGACCCGAATAACACTTTTTTTAAAGATCAGTATCCTCCTGAATAAATACGCAAACATTAGTAACTTAGATGAACAATTTGAAAGTTGAGTAACTTAGGCGAACTTTTTTGTAAAGTATAGTTACTTTTTTGTATATTAACCCATACATAATAATGGTGAAAATGTCCAAATAAAAATAAAGACGTTATCACACCAATATATAGCCATTTAAAAGGCAATAAACTGGGAACACACAAATCTTAATACATAATAATGGTGAAAATGTCCAAATAAAGACGTTATATCACACCAATAAAGCCATTTAAAAGGCAATAAAGTGATAACAAAATCTTAATACATAATATTGCTACAATTGTCAACTAAAGACATTGTTCCTCCATTGAAGTCATAAAAAGACATATATTGACTACGGTTTCATGGTCATAACCTAGACATAATTAATGTTGTTTGGAAACATTCCAATAAGAGAATTTTTTCCTAATGTTATACTTATAAAAAGCTTTAAGTAGCTAATCGCAAGCTAAATATAAAGCTAAGCGAAAAAGTCCAGACTAATACAATATCCCGCCATTAAAGGGATAACAAGCTATATTGCTTACAAAGACGCAAAACTTATCGCGCAAAGTGGCATGTCCACAACAAAGACGTGAAACCTCATCGCACGAAACTGACATAGTCACTTCAATGAAAATCTCCCGACGTTAAAAGGATAAATTGCTATTATGCAAAAGCTTAATATGAAGCTAGATAAAATGGTCAAGACGAATACAATGTCCTTTCATTAAAGGAATAAATAGCTAAAATTAGCTAAATGTGCAAAGTAGCATGACCACTTAAAAAAACGACAAAAAATCATTGCACAAAGCAATATACTTCCAAAAAAAAAGGACATCCCAATAATAAAGGGAAAAAGAATGACAAAAACGCATACTACAAGAACCGTGATTAGTTCATACATGCTGCGTTTACATTTAACATGTACAAACTAGGGGGCTTAATGGGGTTAGTGTAGAAATTACAATATGGTTATAATAATGAGACATAATACAACGAGTCATGCATACATAGCAACACATACATATTGCTAAAGGAAGGAGCAAGGACAAGAGGAAGGAGGGACGAATACAAATCTCTCCATGAAGCCATGTAAGCAATCTCTCCATGAAGCCATGCAAAAATTAGTTTCATCCTCTCCATCTCATAGATTCATCATCCTATAAATATCAACGAAGTATTTTAGGTAAGACACAATCTAGACACACATATACCATTTCTCCCACATCATCTTTACTACATTATAATACATAACTCTATGTTTTAATGTATTGCTATAAGATCAATACTGACTTGATCGTCAGAGGGGGTTCCCCCGGGCTCAGTCCAGGGACCTCTCTAACGAGCTTTCTTTGTCTTTTCAGCACTGTTACCAAAGACCCGAAGCCAAGGTCAACACAAGTCAAACGGCCAGCTCATCACCTTGACGACCATGTGGATTTTGGTAGCATCACCAGGCATCCCTGGATGCTGGGGCAGAACCTGAAGAAAAAAGGTTCGATAACATTCAGAACAGGTTGTCTTGATCAATTTTTATTTTCTCAACTATCCGAGGAATCTTTCTGCTCCTTTCTCAGTAAGTGTATCAATAAAACGATAGAGCTACTCATTTTGGAGAGTAGCAGTATCAGTAATAATATTTGATTTACATTTTCATGTGTTCACATCGTCTACAAATAATTTCATTTTATATATTAAGTGAAGGAGTGAACAATTAATGTTTCTCCACTTGATCCTTGCTTAAGAGATGAATCAGATGATGAATATGAGCGTATTTTTGTCAAATCACTTGCACAGTTACTCATAATTGTACAAAATTTGAAATTAGGCATAGCATGTTGGTATTTAAATAGACATGTTTAGCATTTAGGTACATTTGAAAAAGCATGTTGGTCATTTTTGACTTTTGCCCAATACAAAACACATCCAAGCTATATACAGAAATCCTTGGGTGTAATATCCATCCAAACATGATTGTTCAACTTTATCATTTTCAAAGCATAAAACTGTAACGTGCATGGTGGTTTTACTATGCCCACAAACATCAAAGGCGGAGTGGGGTAATGTAGTCTTTTGAAAACATCAAGACCCATCACGTACAAGATGCCAAATAGACGATATTAACATAGATCACAACAAGCATATGAAAACATAAAACAATATGTACAATAACTCTACATACAAAAATAACAAATAAAACATCTATCTCTAAACTACTCAAAGATGGACACATTGCAGTGAATCAAAATCTGATAACAGTGACGTATCCTTCCCCAATTACTATAACTTAGATGAAATGTAAATACTAGGATTCACACGGTTTGGTGCATATGTAGGAAACAGAGTCTCTAGCACTTAAGATGAAAGAAAAATTCAGAATACCTCTGCTCCCATTTTCTTAAATGCCTTAACAAGGGGCTCAAAGCATGAATTAATATCTTTCCGGAACTCCATTGAGTGTTGGTGATATTGCATCACCAATATGATTTAAGTGTAATGGATTGACTTGGTTGACCAATATGTAATCATGATAAATGTTCAACAAGTAGGGGGTTTGTGCGGAGTGCACACTTGTGTGACGTTATTATGATTATTGCCTCGAATCTCAGGGGTCCAGGGGCAGCGCCCCCGGTAGCAGGGTTCAGGGGCGGCAGCCCCTGGTAGCAGGGTCCAAGGGGCAGCGCCCCTAAATTTTTTTATTTGGTATAAAGTGCTATATTAAAAACGCACTTAAAAATAAAATTCCCGGTATTTTGGACCATTATTTCGCCCCTTATTTTAACTGGTTTTGGCGGTTAATATAACTGCAATGGCAGGTATAACCGAAATTCGGTTTTGGTCAATATATGTCTTCTATGTTGTCTGGTTCTGGTATATAACAACAAAAACATATTCTCGGTTCAAATTCTGAGTTTTATCCGATCTGAGATTTCGATAGAACCATCGAAATACTTCGATCTGAAAGTGTTTACACGACTCTCAGATTACTGTGATCCATAATTTTCTAACAAAGATCGAAGTATCTGTGATCATGACGAACGGAGAATCTGTGAAGGATATGACGAGCAAGTTTGATAAGTTGGCAAAGTTTGAAGGGCAGGATTTCCGTCGCTGGCAAAAGAAGATGCACTTTCTTCTTACCACCCTGAAAGTTGTGTATGTTCTGAGTACACCCGCTCCCGAACGGAACGAAGATGAAACTTTGGAGCAGAATAGGAAGAGGATGAAGTGGGAGAACGACGACTACATATGCCGTGGTCACATCCTAAATGGTATGTGTGATGCCCTATTTGATATCTATCAAAACGCTAAATCTGCAAAAGTACTATGGGAGTCCCTAGAATCCAAATACATGGCAGAAGATGCTTCTGCAATGAAGTTTCTTGTGAGTAATTTTATGAATTACAAAATGGTTGATACCGTGCCTGTCATGGAACAATTTCATGAAATGTTAAGGATTTTGGGACAGATTACCCAACACGATTTGTTGATGGATGAAGCCATCTCGGTTGCAGTTATCATTGATAAACTGCCCCCTTCCTGGAAAGAATTCAAACATGGTTTGAAACATAAAAAGGAAGATTTAAATTTGGTTCAACTCGGTAGTCATCTACGAATTGAGGAAGGATTAAGAAATCAGGAACTTGATAATAATCCTAAAGGAAAGAACCAAATTGGATCATCTTCTGTCAACATGGTTGAAGGAGATGGGGCCAACAATTCAAACAACAATAAGAATAAAAGAAAGTTCAAAAGTGGTGATGATAAATTTGCCAACAAGAAGGACTATGACTTGTTGGAAATGCAACAAGCCTGGTCATATGAAGAAGGATTGTCTCTCTCGTAAGGGCAACAAAGGCGCTAGTGCAAATGGATCTAAGGATCCTGAAAAGCAACAAGGTTATAATTCTGATTCTATGCAGAATTTAGATAATGTTTTACATTATGTTTCTGTTATTTCTGATGCATTTTATGTTCAGGATGATGACGTTGCTTGGTGGGTTGATTCGGGTGCAACAAGTCATGTTTGCAAGGATCTTCGTTGGTTTCAAGTCTGTAAATCGATTGACGATGGATCATGTGTAAAGATGGGAAACGTTGCAACTGAACCAATCAAAGGAATAGGGCGTGTTTTATTGACTTTCACTTCTGGAAAAACTTTATGTTTAGATAATGTATTGTATGTACCCGGGATTCGAAAGAATCTTGTTTCTGAAATTGTGTTGAATAAGTTTGGCTACAAACAAGTGTTGGAAAGTGACAAGTATATCTTGTCAAGACATGGTTCATTTGTTGGATTTGGTTATGTATGTAATGGAATGATTAGATTAAATTTGAATTATCATTTGTTTAATGCTTCTGCTTGTATTGTTGCTTCTAGTAGTAGTAATAGTTTAAGCAAATCTGAATTATGGCATGCTAGACTAGGACATGTTCATTACAAGAGAATGAAAGATATGTCTAAAATGAGTTTAATACCGGCTTTTGATATGACACATGAAAGTTGCAAAACTTGTATGTTAACAAAGATCACTAGACAACCATTTAAGGGTGTTAATCGGGATAGTAAAGTATTAGATCTCACACATAGTGATTTATGTGATTTTCATGCCAATCCTTCACTAGGACATAATAAGTATGTCATTACTTTTATTGATGATGCTTCTAGATATTGTTATGTCTATCTATTGCATGCTAAACATGAAGCTCTTGATAAATTTAAAATTCATAAACAAGAAGTAGAACTTCAAAGACAAGATTTAATAAAAGTATTGCGTACTGATAGAGGTGGTGAGTATTATGATCTAGTTTATTTCCAATCAACTGGTATAATACACCAAATCACGGCTCCTTACACACCACAACAGAATGGGGTGGCTAAAAGGAAGAATAGGACTTTAAAAGAAATGGTGAATTCCATGTTATCCTATTCTGGACTAAGTGAAGGATTTTGGGGTGAGGCTATGTTGACAGCCTGTTATATTTTGAATAGAACTCCAAATAAAAACAGTAAACAAACGCCTTATGAAATTTGGACCAAGAAGGTACCAAATTTGACTTATTTGAGGGTTTGGGGCTGTAGAGCGGTGGTAAGGCTAACTGAACTTAAAATGGAAAATTTGGGTGAAAAAGGTATAGATTGCATCTTCATTGGGTATGCTGAGCATTCCAAGTGTTATAGGTTTTATGTTATAGAACCTAATGATTATGTGTCGATGAACTCTATAATAGAGTCAAGAGACGCTATATTTGATGAAGAGCGGTTCACGTCTATACCTAGACCAAGAGGTATGGTTCAGCCATCTTCAAGTAAGACAGCTGAAGATGAGGTTGAAGGTACTGATGATGTACCTGGTCCATCTGCTCCTAGGAAAAGCACTAGAACAAGAAAAGCTAAGTCTTTTGGTTCTGATTTCCAACTTTATTTAGTCGAAGGAACAAGAGATAAGACTTTATCTCAACGTGAATATTGTTTCATTATTGAGGAGGATCCAAGGACCTTGAGTGAAGCAATGGCTTCTAGGGATGCTGCTTTTTGGAAAGAAGCAGTTCAAAGTGAGATTGATTCTATCATACAGAATGATACTTATGAATTAACTGATTTGCCTCCTGGATGCAAAGCATTAGGATGTAAATGGATCCTTAAAAGGAAGATGAAAGTGGATGGAAGCATAGATAAATATAAAGCCAGATTGGTTATCCAAGGCTTTAGACAAAAGGAGGGAATTGACTTCTTTGATACTTATGCTCCTGTTGCTAGGATTTCCACTATTAGATTGTTGTTAGCTCTTGCAGCTATACATGATCTAGTTATTCACCAAATGGATGTGAAAACTGCATTCTTAAATGGTGATTTGAATGAAGAAATTTACATGAAACAACCTGAAGGGTTTGTAATGCCTGGACATGAAAATAAGGTATGTAAATTGAAGAAATCATTGTATGGTCTGAAAAAAGCACCAAAACAATGGCATCAAAAGTTTGACGATGTGGTCTTGTCTAATGGTTTTTCTTTAAACCAAGCTGACAAGTGTGTGTATAGCAAATTTGATGCTTCTGGTAAAGGAGTAATAATTTGCTTATATGTGGATGACATGTTGATCTTTGGTACTGACCAAGATCAAGTTGATAAGACAAAGGAATTCTTGTCATCTAGTTTTGATATGAAAGATCTGGGGGAGGCAGAGGTGATTCTTGGTATTAGAATCAAACGAGGAAACAATGGTATCTCTATTTCTCAATCTCATTATATTGAGAAAATACTGACAAAGTTTAACTTTGCTAATTGTTCTCATGTTTATACTCCTATAGATCCTACTGTGAAGTTTCGACCTAATAAAGGAACTCCAGTGAATCAACTAGATTATTCTAGAGCTATTGGATGTCTTATGTATGCCATGATTAGCACTAGACCAGATATAACTTTTGCTGTAGGAAAGCTTAGTAGGTACACTAGCAATCCTAGTGCTCTGCATTGGCAAGCTTTGGGTCGAGTGTTTCAATATTTGAAAGGAACCATGAATTATGGTTTGACTTACAGTGGTTATCCTTCTGTTCTAGAAGGTTATTCCGATGCTAGTTGGATTAATAATATGGAAGATCACTCATCTACTAGTGGTTGGGCATTCCTTCTTGAAAGAGGTGCTATTTCTTGGGCTTCAAAGAAACAGACTTGTATTACAAGCTCAACAATGGAGTCTGAATTTGTTGCTTTAGCAGCAGCTGGTAATGAAGCTGAGTGGCTAAGGAATTTGGTTTATGAAATTCCTTTGTGGCCTAAACCGATATCTACCATTTCTATCAGATGTGATAGTGCAGCTACCTTGGCTAAGGCTTATAGTCAAGTGTACAATGGCAAGTCTAGACACTTAGGTGTTAGACATATCATGATTCGTGAGCTTATCATGAATGGTGTGATATCTGTGGAGTTTGTAAAAACTCAACAAAATTTAGCCGACCATTTAACCAAAGGTTTAGCAAGAGATCTCGTACACAAGGCGGCTATTGGGATGGGTTTAAAGTCCATCTAATTAAATCCTTGTATCAAGATACCCAATTCCCATCTAACGTAATGTTAAATGCTGAATTCAATAAGGAAAGCTTGATATAATTGGATTAGAACACATAATTACATCATCCCACGGTATGTGTTCAGAACTGCAAGATAAAGGAGGTTGAAATAATATTTCTTAATGGTTTTTTGACAAATTGCATGTGCAGGTGCAAGAGTAAGAAACCAACTATATAAGCATGAAGTTTAGCTGCTTCAAGAAGCTTGGGACTTGGCTTTTATATGCTTATTGAAGGATAGGACACAAGCTAGTAAAACATAGTGTCAAGTGGAACATGTGAATGTGTAAACTGTTGTGTATATTATCTTCATGTATTCACTATGAATAGAAAGAGTTCAATCCTTTAGTGACACTCTGATATTCGAATATTTGGGGGTTTTATATCAAATAGGTTACCCAACTTTGCATTTTTGTGCACCTAAGTTACCCAACTATTTTTTTGTGCAAATGGGTTAATGGACTATCCTTACCGGGCAAAATAGTGACCCAACTATTTTGCACTTGTTATAACCGGTTGGCATGCCACGCTGGCAACTGAATTTTATTTTTTAATTATACAAATAAGTTACTGAACTTTGCGAATTTGTTCACCTAAGTTACTAAAGTTTTATTTGTTCAATTTGATTACTAAACTACGCAACTTTGTTAATTTAGGCTACCCTTATAAGTCACATAAAAAACACTCTCACTCACCACACACCTCAACGCCACATCATAAATTAAAAATCACATAGATAATTAAAAACGTAAACGTATTCATTCATTATATATACGTTTTTATATACTTTTCATATATATTTTTATATACGTTACTACAAAAACGTCCTTATACATATTTTTATATACATTTTTATACACATTATTATATACTTTTTATGTACGTCTTTATAAACGCTATAATATATGTTTTTAAATTAACAAGGAAAAGGCAAGAATCTTATGCATCTTCTATAGGAAAGAGCTACATAATGATGCAACGAAGTCGATAATCATGCAACACTGCAAGGCCTTTTCAAAGACGTGAAACCATATCACGCAAAAGCGGAACAACCGCTCCAAAGTCGTGAAACTCCATCACGCAAAAGTGGCATGACCACTTCCATGATTATCTCCCGACATTAAAGGGATGAGAAGCTTTAAGTAGCTAATTATAAGCTTACAGTAAAAGCTAAGCGAAAAGGTCCGGACCAATATAAAATCCCGCCATGAAAGGGATAAAAACTATAAGTAACTAACATACAAAGTGGTACGTCCATCCCAAAGACGTGGAATCACAGCGCGCAAGAGCGATAAACCACTTTAAAGACGTGAAATTTCATCACGCAAAGCAACAACTCCGTCTAGGAAACGTGAAACTCCATCGTCAAAATGACACTACCCCGCCATGAAGGGGATATAAAAAAGCTATAAATAGCAACATGTACGTACATAGAAAGTGTCAAAACTAATATCCTAATCTCGTCCTTAAAGGGACAAGAAGCTATAAATCGCTTACACAAAAAGCTATATATGATATACATAGCTAATGCAAAATTATGCAAAAGAGAACATCATCCCAACAAAAAATGAGATATGAAGCTAAGAGTAGCTGTTACACAAAATCTTAATATATAATAATGGTGAAAATGTCCAAATAAAATAAAGACGTTATCACACCAATATATTGCCATTTAAAAGGCAATAAACTACGAACACACAAATCTTAATACATAATAATGGTGAAAATGTCCAAATAAAAATAAAGACGTTATCACACCAATATATTACCATTTAAAAGGCTATAAACTACGAACACACAAATCTTAATACATAATAATAGTGAAAATGTCCCAATAAAAATAAAGACGTTATCACACCAATATATAGCCATTTAAAAGGCAATAAACTGCGAACACACAAATCTTAATACATACTAATGGTGAAAATGTCCAAATAAAGACGTTATATCACCCCAATAAAGCCATTTAAAAGGCAATAAAGTGATAACAAAATCTTAATACATAATATTGGTACAATGGTCAACTAAAGACATTGTTCCTCCATTGAAGTCATAAAAAGACATATATATTGACTACGGTTTCATGGTCATAACCTAGACATAGTTAATGCAGTTTGGAAACATTCCAACAAGAGAATTTGTTTCCTAATGTTATACTTATGAAAAGCTTTAAGTAGCTAATCGCAAGCTAAATATAAAGCTAAGCGAAAAAGTCCAGTCTAATACAATATCCCGCCATTAAAGGGATAACAAGCTATATTGCTTACAAAGACGCAAAACTTATCGCGCAAAGTGGCACGTCCACAACAAAGACGCGAAACCTCATCGCGCGAAAGTGACATAATCACTTCAATGAAAATCTCCTGACGTTAAAAGGATAAATTGCTATTATGCAAAAGCTTAATATGAAGCTAGATAAAATGGTCCAGATGAATAAAATGTCCCTTCATTAAAGGAATAAATAGCTAAAATTAGCTAAATGTGCAAAGTAGCATGACCACTTAAAAAAAACGACAAAAAATCATTGCACAAAGCAATACACTTCCAAAAAAAAAGGACATCCCGACAATAAAGGGAAAAAAATTGACAAAAACGCATACTACAAGAACCGTGATTAGTTCATACATGTTGCGTTTACATTTAACATGTACAAACTAGGAGGCTTAATGGGGTTAGTGTAGAAATTACAATATGGTTATAATAATGAGACATAATACAACGAGTCATGCATACATAGCAACACATACATACTGCTATAGGAAGGAGCAAGGACAAGAGGAAGGAGGGACAAATACAAATCTCTCCATGAAGCCATGTAAGCAATCTCTCCATGAAGCCATGCAAAGATTAGTTTCATCCTCTCCATCTCACAGATTCATCATCCTATAAATATCAACTAGGTATTTGAGGTAAGCCACAATCTAGACACACAGACACCATTTCTCCCACATCATCTTTACTACATTATAATACATAACTCTATGTTTTAATGTATTACTATAAGATCAATACTGACTTGATCGTCAGAGGGGGTTCCCCCGGGCTCAGCCCGGGGACCTCTCTAACGAGCTTTCTTTGTCTTTTGAGCACTGTTACTAAAGACCCGAAGCCAAGGTCAACACAAGTCAAACGGCCAGCTCATCACCTTGACGACCATGTGGATTTTGGTAGCATCAGGCTGCAACGTGCTAGCATTAAGTATGTCGCTAGACATAATTTACACAATAGGTATTCAGCTAGATGCCTAGATATAATCATTGTTTACAATTGGTGTTTGACTCACTTGTTTTAAATTCATAAAATTGTCTGATATATAAATTTTTTCAAAATGCCGAGGGACATCATTTTTTACATTTATTTCTTTTTAGTTTTATTGTGCTCGTTTCTTTCAATTTATAAATTCATATATGTGAAATACTTTTCTCTTAAGTTTATAAAAGTGTTCGACATATTATTTTTCAGAATGTTGGTCATATAAGTATGTGATAGCTAGGTGTTAACTGTTAACTCATATTGGTTTGTTCATAATCATATCTTAAACTATATCCAAACAACATAAATTAAAAAAAGTATACCATCGATGTCTTACCGAGTTAGCATGTGAGTTTTTATATAAGACTAAATCCTTAAAAGATGGTGTGTTTGTTTTGTTTAGGGCATCAGAATACTGTCTCGCCAAGGGTAGCGAAATACTCTCTTGCCAAGCTAAAAATAAATAAACGAGATAAAAATTAATATGCTTAACAAATAAAGTTTAATTCGAGTAAATATAAGTCTCGAAACGAGCCGAACTCGAACCCGTCAAAAATTTTAACAAAGCAAATTGGAGCTTTATAGGCTACGTTTGGCGCAAAACTTTTTGGAGCTTTTTTGGATGATGAGCGGTGAACAATGAGTTTTTTGATTTTTAGTGTTCGTTTGGCATGAGAGTTGTGAGCTTTGCTATTTTATAAGAAAGCTCAGTTTTTCAATACTTTTTACAGCTACTGCTCACAGCTCACTGCTACTATTTACAGCTACTTTTGCCAAACATTACATAGCCATAGTTGAAAGAACATGCCCTGTACTGTAGTTAGTTGTGTGGGATTTGGTTTGGGCTGGGTAGTCATCCAACTAGGCTGGACATTGGGCCTGGTGTTTTTATACGAAGTACAATAGGGAAAGGGTGTGGATCTGGTTGTAGCTTGTCCAGTAGCTAAACGTGAACATACCCTAAAAGTAAAAGGACGAAAATGCAAAAGCAGTTTTTCCCCTTTGGTTTTCTTTTCTATCAAGAAATCGAAAAAACAAAAGAGGCGAAAACAGCTTCAGAAAACGCACTGATCTAAAAGACTAAAACCAAAAACCAAACAAACCCCTAGTTTTCATCAACCAATCATGCCTAAGGAACACGCAAATTGGTCTCCATATGACAACAATGGAGGGTATGCTTTATATTGAACTCTTTTGTATTAATTAATTAATTAATTAATGGGTTGTTTAGATTTAATGGTATTGTGTGTAATTTGGTAGGACATGTGTGGCGATAGCAGGAGCGGATTATTGTGTGATTGCGGCTGATACGAGGATGTCTACTGGTTACAGTATTCTCACTCGTGATTACTCCAAAATCTGTAAATTGTATGGTCCTTTTTATACATTTTACTAGGTTTTGGTTTGATTGTGGTTTTAGGGTTTGTAAATTAAGAAATATTTATCTGAGTTCGTCTAAGTTATGGATTTTATTGTTCGATTTAGGGGGTGTTTGTTTTGGCTTATATTGCCGGCTTATTTGGTTTTGGGCTTATTTTTTTAAGCTCACTGTTTGTGGCTTATTTTGAAACTTTCGGCTTATATAAGTTAATTATGACATAATAAACTTATATGAGCCGAAAAGTTTCAAAAGCCCAAAACCAAATAAGCCATAAGCTGGTAATATAAGCCGAAACAAACACCCTAGTTTAGCAAATTTAAGGGGTTAGAAAATAAGAATTTGGTAATAGACAAATAAAGTCGAGATAGTTAGGTGATGTTTGGTTAAGCGTATTTTCGAGCTCTTTTTTTTTTACTCAGGTAATATTTTCTAAGCCCGCTGCTTATTTTCCAACTTGGCTTATTTGTCTTCTTTAAGTCAAAAAATAAGCTTGAACAAGCACCCCCTAGGTAATTTTTATATATTTATCTTAGTAATCAGGTTTCTATAAATTACTCTTGCCCTGTGAATATGATTTTTTGACTTGTAAGGTTAGAAAATCAGGACTAGTTTCTCCTTGAATGCTTAAAACATATTGTTTTGATTTGAAATCACCAAGTTGCATGTCAAAAGTTTAAACACACCCTCTCAAGGTATAGGTTTAGGAAACTGTTACTTGATGCTCTTCCTAGTCTAGAAGTTGAATCAACTTTTCCGTGCAAGGACTAATGATATGAGTGACTTTAAGTTGTAGAGTTGTGTAAGCTTTTCTCTTTGAGAGTATGCAAGACACGTTTTTAGAACAATCAGATTGAAGAAACTAAACTGAACAGTAGGGAGTTTCACTGTATCTTTAGCACCGATGAATACACTCACGCATAGATACAACACTTGTTTGTAGAGGAACATAGAGACAAAAGGGTGTCTTTAGTTTAAGGGTTTATTATGAACATTTGTAGTTATGCATTTGCACGTAGGGTGTAGATATGAGTTTTGTAGGAGTAACTACTTAAGTGGTTGGAAGGTGGAAATGTAGTATTCAGCATTCTCGCTGGGAGCTGCCAATAGTCCTTAACTCGAGGGGCCTTATTATTGATGCTCATTTATTGTATATATTGTGACTACTTTTGTTGCATTTTGTTTACATTATTTGTCAGCCTCAGATGCTTTCCGTTACATGACTTACATCTAAACTTGATGTTGGTTTTCTGCAAAAGTCTTGTAACATCCATTATATGCATTATTTTGAGGCTTTCTTATTGAAGGAATCAAAAGCTTTTGACGGTCTCAAGTATGTGTTATGGCCCCTTGGATGTTATACGTGTGAGCATAATGGAACTATAATTTCATTTGCAGCTTGTACTTTAAGGCTTTCTAATTTATTTTGTCTGAAAGACACAATTCGATCCCTTTAATAAGAAAGTTTAAAATCATAAATACAATTCTAAGTCTGTTCAAATATTTACTTTCAGAGCGGATAAAAGCTTCATGGCTTCTTCGGGATTCCAGGCTGACGTGAAAGCACTTCAAAAGGTTCTGTCATCTAGACACCTGGTAAGATTTTTCAAGCTCTTTTTCTTTGGTTTTTCTTCATTTATATTGTTTTCTCCAACTCTCAATGAGCACAATATTGAAAATTTTGAGTGAATGGTTTTTGCACTCATGTTAACTCCGTTAGTTATGTATGGAATCTTTTGTGACTTTCAAACAGTAATATATTAGCGGGGCACAATGTACAGGAATATTGATGTTTTCTGTATTTATATGACAGATTTATCAACATCAGCACAACAAGCAAATGAGCTGCCCTGCTATGGCTCAGCTTCTTTCAAACACCCTTTATTACAAGCGTTTCTTCCCGTATTATGCCTTTAACGTTTTGGGAGGACTTGATAGTGAAGGTATGCATATATATAGTTTTGGTTATAGAGTTATAGTACGTTGATATATATTAACATGAACTCATTTTGTGAACATTAAGGAAAGGGATGTGTTTTCACATACGATGCTGTTGGCTCATATGAGAGAGTTGGATACAGTGCCCAAGGTTCTGGTGCGACACTTATCACTCCATTTTTGGACAACCAGCTTAAATCTCCTAGCCCACTTCTCTTACCTGCAAAGGTATGGATCTAGTTCATTTTTGCTCTGCACTCTTACACAAAGTCACTTACACGGGTATGTGTGTGTGTCAATATGTATCCTTCATGTAGTTGAACAAAAGAAAACCCCTCATCACTGTGATTTTTCCAACATCAAATGTCTTTTCTATGTGGTTTAGTTTTGGACAACATGGTTCATGTGATCCATTTTTCTGAAATAATGGCACCGTCTGCATCATTTTCCACCAAATCTGACAGAATTATCAACTGGCTACACGTATATTCTTGTGTTTACGTTTTTAACTTTTACATGTATCTTTTGATGAATGAAAAAGGATAAACTATTTGTTTGAAACACGAGGAACATGCAGTCGATAAAACACCGACTCATTCTCACATATGTCAGCCCAATTACAGTGATATTGACTGGACAATTATACAGGGAGTTAAATCACAATGACCAAATCATTCAGATTTCCACTTAGAAGTCACATTCTCAAAATTAAGTGATTAAAATGTGATATGTTTCATTGAACTTCTTTTACTGGTGTGCAGGACGCTGTGACACCGCTTTCAGAAGCTGAAGCTGTTGATTTGGTGAAGACTTGTTTTTCATCAGCAACAGAAAGAGATATCTACACTGTAAGTTTTTGTCTTCTCATTCCGTTTTGATTGCTTAAGCTTTAAAAATTAAATGTTCTGCATTGATACAAGAAGTGATAAAATGTAATATGGGGCTCACAAATAATATGTTACCCGCATTCATATCTTCATTCTTGATGAGACCCACAATAGATGATACCTGCGAGTTTATAATGCCAAGGGGGTGCTGGAGTGTGTGTTATTTCCAAGTAATTATTGTGATTTGAGGAATCAAAATCAGATAATAAGTTTATTAAAATCAGGGATTGTTAGGAATTTAAACATTTATGTAACTAGTGAATTCTCTACCCATGCCTTACATGCCTCTCCAAATCTTGATTAGTTCTAGCCTGGATAATTGAAAAATAATTCTTATTGCTTTTTACTTAACGCTGAAACTGATTGTTGCTACTAAAGTTGCAAGAATCAGCTTGTATGCATATCCAAAGTCCAAACACCTCGAATATGTCATCAAAAGGATATATGTTTTATGAAAAAAAAACTTTTTCCTAGCTATTGGTTCATGTCACCTCGGTTTTTTTGTATTATTTGAAAGAACTAAAACAATCAGATTTCTAAATTAGAATGTTCTTTGATCAATTATAAGGTCATTAAAATTGGTGTATAGAAGATGTGCGCAATGTTAATCACTTAAACGGTTCCTTGGATTTCTCTTTTGCTCCTAACATATCCTATATTTTATGTTTCACAGGGAGATAGCGTTGAAATTATAATTCTAAATGCTAATGGTGTTCGTCGTGAGAGTGAACCACTCCGTAGAGACTAGGCACGAAACAAGCTTTCTGAAGTATGTGATTTGTCGCCTTGTCAGTCCTTTTCGTGAACCAATCGTTAAACTTCTTTTTGATTGGGTTGTTGTGATTATAACTGAGCAAGTGGGACATGTTTAGTTTCTACTTTAAACATTTGAGATCTTTGGATTTTATTTCCATAAAACTTCTGTTGATGAACTTATTTGTATCCAATGACTTGTGTTAGTGCTTTGGTACTCGTCTTTTAGAACCAAGTGGTTTTCGGGAAAAATCTATAAGATTGTTGTATTCGAAAATGTGAGATGTGATGGTGACGGTAGGGGTGCATAGGTCCATACCTGTGTATTGCTAAACCTAGTGCATAAAGTACATTTGGCCCTGTGTTTTCTTAATAAACCCTGGTTTACCCGCGTTTGGTTGCTACCAGATGTCCTGATCAAAGTTTGTTTGAAATTTTAATTGGATCGATACTTAATGGGATCATTATCATTTACAGCTTTAATATATTCTATTGTTGCATTGGTCTATCTAATTCTAATGCACTTCAAAACCACTACAATTGACAACAAACATTATTATTAACAGTTGTCGCTTTCATATACTAACTAGGCACTAGGCAGTAGAAGAAACCACAGTGATATATTGAGACCCAAACATGAATAAGGAAGCAAAGGGCAAACTGATAGAAATAATTGTAATTTTTTTTTTTGTTACTATGCTATTGACATTCACAAATTGGGATGTATAAAATTTACAAACACAATGGAGTGCAACCAAAACTGATGAACCAGAGAGTCCAAAGTCGAAACGTTTCTTACTCCACAACCCTTTGTTAAACTGATGAGTATTGACATATTACGCTTAATTCTTTCCTTCTACAATAACACTAAGAATATAAGTGCAAGCGAGATTTGTGCAACTGCCCAGTAGGACTAACTAGACACAATCTGACAATCTCCAATTGACCAACTCCGGCATACCACCATAAGATGTCTAATGTCATCGATCCGCAGAAAGCATCTTCACTTTCTGCATCACAAACGATAAAATATATATAAATGAGTTAGAAAATTGAGCATCACTACTAAATGAGTAACAAGATTTACTCGAAAAAGGATCAACTGTACACCAAGCCGTTTAACCAGGTGTGGACTTTAGTGTCACCATAATGAATGCTTCGGTGAATAAAAGCAAAATTAGAATTTGTTACATATAAAGTGTGTTCTGTAGAATTCAAACTCTGTGAAAAAAAGAATACTACTTTGACATAGAAAAAGTATAGACTAAATTAGATATACAGTTATTTAACCTCCGTATATTAACCATTCAAAAACTTTTCTTCCACTTTTGTTGCCCTGGTTTATATCCCGGAGTACTCCTATGGCCGATCTGTCACCCAACCTACTTTAACAACCTAAAGGCCCATAAAAAATGACTATTTCAACCGCATAGCAATCAGAATGATGATGGCCAATTCTCAGGGCGTTACTAATGTTCACCAAAGCTATAATATCTTACTGAAAATTTGTTTCAATTAGTTTATACAGAACATGTACTTAATATTTCATCCAGTTTTGGATATTTCAGTATATGCATGCATACGTGATAGGCAGAAGGAAAAAAATAAAATAAAATAACAAAAAAATAAAAATAAAAATAGAAAAAGAAAAAACATATAAGGAAAGAAATAAGTATCACCGAGATATATTGTGGTGGATCATCGATGCTAGTTGAACCTAGTATAACCTCCCTCTTTAACTTAGCAGTAAGCTTGTGGCACACGCGTAACTGCAGTCAAACAAGGGATCATGTTCTAAGCAAAAATGTAACTGAGCTGCACAGTATTTGTACCACATTCGCAAACAACAAATGCTTACCTCAGACCTGGTGGCCCCACCGATGATAAATACAAAAATACGCTGTCCCATGTTTTTGAAATCTGTAGATGTATTGGTACCTCCAGAGTTGCTACAAAGACAGTTGGAGAGAGGTAAGGCATATGTAATTTTTAATTTCTGGCGATAAAGATAATCATTAACATAAAATTAGGGAGAATCTTATATAATTAGTTAAAAGAAAATAACGTTGTTACACAAAGTAGCAGATCATATACAATACAAGCTGGCTTGTAATCGGATATCTCAAGAGAAAAGTGTAAAATGTTACCTTGGATTTCCATCAGTAGACGAACGAGGCTTTGCCCATGTGGCGGTCCTCCTTGATCTCCTTGACTGTGGATGATTACCTGGTCCGCTCCTTGCTGATGTGTCATGTGTGCTGTGAGAGGAACCAGTTTGAGTACTAGAACTTGGACTATTCATGCATTGGTACTCGTCCTTTGGCAATTCACCTTTGCCAAGTTTTTCAAGCAACTCCTGAGAGAAGTAATAAGTCACAATATGACATTGCTTCAAACATTACCATGATAACCTCAATGGAAATATAAATAGAAAAACAATTTCATATATCTCTTCGCTTTTGTGTGAACATTAAAAAAATACCAAAAAAAGAACTTCAATTATGACATCAACAAGTTTTACTGTAGATGACATGGAGACTTAACGCAGCTATGAATATTTTACCTCTAACATAGGATAAAATCGAGAGAGTTGCCAAGTTTCCTCTTCTCCTGTTCTATCCTTTCTTAATGCATGATTCCTCTAATAATAGATCAAAAATACAGAAGATGTCAGAACTTGAATACATCTAAATGTGTGGAAATATATACATATGGTCCTTGATACAATTTTCTATTTACCTTCTGAGAATCAAACTTAAGGGAGAAGGCTCCATGGTGTTTCTTTTTGTTGTTTGTTCCCTCGAGCAATTTCACATTTTGTATTGCCTTTATATCATCAGGAGGCAATTTTGCCAACTTAGGAGCACCAAAAACAAGACAGACATTTTTATTGGTCAACACCAAAAATTAGGAATTGGAAGTTTTCTATTAATGAACTGTGACAAATAGCTACCTGCATAAGCTTTGTTCCTTTGTCACCCTCAAACTTTTCTGGGTGAACCATGGCGTAAATCATCATTAATCTCAACTTGTATTCACTTCTCGTATCCTATAAAGAGTATGAAAAATAAATTATGCATAGAGAAATTTTGCATTAAAAAAGAAGTATATTCTTCAGTATACGTTCTGTTACCTGATTGGCCCTTAAAAAGTTAATGACTTCCTTCGTTGCAGCTTCACCGAAGACAAGATCCTGCTCAACTTGACCAAGATCTCTGAGTGCTTCATCTCTAATAACTTTGTTGATTTTTCCAGCGATCTAATTTAAACAGACAGCTTACGGGTCATTCAGGGTTGTATTTTATACCAAACAGGTCAAGTCAAGAAATCAAATGGGGTGCAAGTCATGCCAAGTCTTCTTTTATTTCTTAGAACCTCCTAAATCAGTTTAGTTAATGATTTGGATTATTACTATAATAATAATGTCACTTTTAATCTTATGTAAATAACACAGTAATTATTCATAATACATATAAAAGAGGGACAAAAAGTGTTTGCTGGTCAAAGTTACGGACCTCTACATGGAGTGAAAGTTTTTCCATCTGTTCATTATATTGTGGCAAAGCTTGAACCATCTTCTGTATATCCCGCGTAGATAAGTCATCTCTGCATTCAAGACAGATTTTTGTGTAATAGACTCATTAAGACTAAGGTCGTAAATAATGTCAAATTACATATCAAGACCATTACATCCTAACTAAGCAGACTAACCTTTGCTGTAATTGTGCAGCTTTGTTTTTTGACATGAAATTTTGCATCTTGTCACTCAGTTTTTCACTAGCCTGATATGGAAGCAGATGAATAGACATCAGAAATAATCATTCTTCCAAGTGAACAGACAATAAAAAAGTTCATACCTCAGCTATGTGTAAATGCCGCATTTCAAGCCAAACTGGATCATGATCTTCCAAAAGGAACTCTTTTTTCTGAGTCTCGCTACCAGATTTATTGGGGACCTACATGCCAAATGCTTTACCGTTCACAAGATGCCCCTCAACCATATACTACTCTACTAGAAAAAACTGACTTTAACAAAGATCCGGGGCTATTTGCATAGCAAAGGTAACCAAAAAAATGGAAAAAATTATGTTAGGTAACCACCTTTTGTTATACCAGAAATTTCAAAAACTTTGAGGTGATATATTCTTGTAACTAATTTTTATAAAATGCCGATTTCAGAAAATCAGACCTGGTACCAGGTCAAATTATGACTTGATAATTGATGTGTCGGTAAATTTTTCCATGTTTTTTGGTTCTTACATAGCACATGAAAACTGTTTCTTAGGTAAAAACCGTGCTTTTTTCTGTGGTAAAAAAGGCTGGTTACCTAAAGTAGATATTTTACCGAAGTTGTTTATATTTTCATGCAATCTTCCTTAAACTGTACCTCTTGCACATATTTGTTTCCCTCCAAGTCTAGCAGATCATGGCACATTGCATCATAAGTCCATTCATGAATGATAGGTGCAATCTGAACTTACACACAATAAGGTGTCAAAATACTATAAAGACGATAGAAAAAGAAGGCGAAAAAATTTCAGTCTCACCAAATCAATAGATCGATCTATAATCAAAAGCTCGCATGTTTCAGTCTGCGGAAAGTTAGCAATAGTTGTCTTATACATTGAAATGCCATCCCAAACAGCAGAAGCAAGCTTTACAGGCACCAAGTCACGCTGCGTTGCTGCACTTGATCCATCCATGCCTTTTGCACGGTACCATACAAGAGGATACTCCTAAAAGGATCCAAACATGTTCAGGTTCTTAACAAAATATTATAAAAAATGGCGAGTCTAGTAACTTATACTGATGAAACCAAATGCATAATCGCTATAAAGAAACTTTGTTAACTCTGAAGGCATAACTCTGCTAGGTATTTTATAATCGCGTTAGTCACTTATAAGCATAAAACATAAATAGACTTTTTCAATTGCCCCGTATTAGTTAATGTACCTTAATTTGAACATATAGGTCACTAAAAGATGGTTTTGTGTCGTGCTTGGGCCATTTTGAAACACATAAGCATAAGGCATAACCATAACATTTGCTTAAAGGTTTGGGCCATTTCTATCATTTTTGAAAGCCAGTTTGAGGGGTATTTTTTTACAAAATGACCCAAAACAGGACAGAAAGCCATCCCTTGATGACTCAGATATATAAAAAATAAGTACAATGACTCAAACGGGACAGATGCGAATGGGAAACTATGTATTGTGTCTTCCAGCTTAAATGGTGTAACATAGTTTAATTTTATACCAAAAAAAAGTAAAAATCTTACTCTTACCTTCATTGAAGCAAAAACAGTAGCAATGCGAGATGCCATTATATGCAAGCTAGCATCAACTTTGCGAGAATTCTCAGCAGCTCGACTGTAAAGGTCTACTAGAGCCCTGTCGTGATCAGTTGTAAATGCCTACGATGAAAGCAGTTTTAAAAAGGTCATGCATGAACAATTATTTTTTTATTTTTCTCATAACAATAATAATCACTGAATAATGACTACACAATAGAACATTTAACCATAAGCAAAAAGTATTGACTCGGTACAAAAATGAAAGAATAGCATGTACCTGACTTTCTATAGGAAAGTATTCCAGATTCATCTGCAATGAAATCAACGTTTGGATCATATATCAGAAATAAATAAATAAATAAGGATCAAAATAAGAAGAATAATATGATGATCCTTACCTCTCTCAGAGCACCAATGCGTGGTAAAACACTCATGTCGCTTTTGAGTCGACTAACCAAATCCTTTGGGGCAGGGTAACTAAAATAAATAAATGCTCTGCAACACAAGGAAGAAACAAGAAAACCGTACTTATAAGGTAATGAACAGACTAAAGATGGCTTGGTATAACGAGAATTACATATTTTTGCGTACTTTCTATATAAAGGTTCTCTTCCCGACATGTCAGATAAAAACATGATAATGCTGCAATTCAAAATAAGAAAAGAGTCAACTTACAAGCTAAAGAACTTATGTAATGCATATATAAAGACGGGCATTATGAAAAATGAAATAGATAGTGTTTGGAGTTGTACTTCTCTTTAATTGGTTGAATGAAGTATATGACATCCATTGAAGGCATAGGTTGTCTTCTCTTGAAAATGTCTTCCACCACTACAGAGAAAAATACTTGATATCAAACACCAACAGATGAGAAATGTCCATACATATATCCAGCAAACATATACTATTGACTACAAAGTTAGGACCTAAAATATAATGAAGATAGTTAAAAGACCTACGTAGAACTTGTGATACATAGAACTTTGATTATTTAGAAACTTAAAATACGTTAGTCAAGGATCCGAGATTTTGTATACTTACATGAAACTCCTTGATCTGTGATATCTGTCATTTTGCATGAAGAAGACAAAACTTTCAGAGTGACTTTGTCCATAATAAGTACCTGCAGAAGATCAGTAATGTCTTAACATTGGCATCCTTTTTTCTCAAGACTTCATAGCATGAAGTACAACAAGAAGCAAAATATTGCTTATAAATGTCAGATGCCCAAATTATCAGATCAAACGTGAAGCAAATCAAGTACCTATACACTATGAGAGGCTGTCATTCCTAATAATATACAAATTGGTTCTATACAACAGAAAGAAAAAGGTGAAGAACTTAGATACAGCCACATTTCTGCACTATCCTGATCAGTATTTTTCTGTAAAAAGATTTTATATGTTCCGTTTATTATTCAGATGAGATTACTTTGTCAAATCAGAAAGCAACACATCAAGCAAACGGTTGACGATTCTTCGTTCCATATCGTCTAAACTTATGTCAGCTACTATCATGCAAAACATATCCAAAGTAGTATACGTACAAATCATTAAAGTTAGCCAATATTCTTCTCACTGTCACACCTAGTGTTCTGCTGAGTAGGCATAATTTCTGTTATTTGCACCACAAACTGCTTTCAAGTATTTCAGGATTAGATAGAAATACGATGCGCTGTGAATCATCAAAATCATGAACCAATAATTTCTAAGTTCCTTATATGTGTATTCAAGACTCTCAATGTTCCTCGATTCTCCATTTTCATGCCTAAGGAACACGCAAATTGGTCTCCATATGACAACAATGGAGGGTATGCTTTATATTGAACTCTTTTGTATTAATTAATTTATGGGTTGTTTTGATTTAATGGTATTGTGTATAATATTTGGTAGGACATGTGTGGCGATAGCAGGAGCTGATTATTGTGTGATTGCGGCTGATACGAGGATGTCTACTGGTTACAGTATTCTCACTCGTGATTACTCCAAAATCTGTAAATTGTATGTCCCTTTTTTATTTATGGGTTTATTTCTCTTATTGGTTTATAGTTTTTTAATGTTTCTGTTGGGGTTTCTTGTTGTTATGGATTGTGATTTTAGGAGTTAGGGTTTCTTGATGTTCATGAAATAAGAAGTATTTAGGGGGTGTTTGATTCGGCTTATATAGCTGGCTTATGGCTTATTTGGATTTGGGCTTATGTTTCATAAGCTCATCTTTTGTGGCTTATACATAAGCCGAAAACCACATAAGCAATAAGCCCATTATATAAGCTGAAACAAACACCCCCTAAGTTAAGTTATGGATTTTTTTTGTTCGATTTAGTTTAAGAAAAAAAGGGGTTAGGATTTTTAGAGCAGTTATTTAGGATTAAAAGAATAAGAATCAGGTAATAGACCAATAAAGTCGAGATAGTGAGGCTTTTTTTAAGCATATTTTCGAGCTTGTAACATTTTAACTTTCTTTAGCTCGAGTTTCCTGCTTATTTTCTAACTTATGGGCTTATTTTTAGTCTTAGTCATAATTAGCTAATAAGTTAAAAAATAAGCCGGCAAGAGGGGCTTATGAAAAATGAGCATAGTCAAATAAGCTCATTAACTCATAATCCAAAAAATAAGCTTAAACAAGCACCCCCTAGGTAATTTTTATATCTATCTCGTGATTCTCGCCCTGTGAATATCTGAATTTTTCTGACTTGTATGGTTAGGAAATTAGGACTAGTTTCTCCTTAAATGCTTAAACCATATTGTTTTGATTTGAAATCACTAAGTTGCACATCAAACATTTAAACACACCCTCTCAAGGTAAAAGTTTAAGGAAATTGTTACTTGATGCTCTTCCTAGTCTAGAAGTTGAATCAACGATTACAAACTTTGCAAGGATTAATGATATGTGTGACTTTGAGTTGTAGAGCTGTGTAGGCTTTTCTCTTTGTCAGTATGCAAGACACGTTTTTAGAACAATCAGATTGAAGAAACTGAACACTAGGGAGTTTCCCTGTATCTTTAGCAACAATGAAGACACTCACGTATAGATAGATACAACACTTGTTTGTAGAACATAGAGACAAAAGTGTATCTTTGGTTTAATTACTTAAGTTGGTTGGAAGGTGAAAATGTAGTATCCAACATTCTTGCAGGTAGCTTCCAATAGTCCTTTACTCTAGGGGCCTAGTTATTAATGCTCATGTATTAGTATATGCGGTGACTACTTTTGTTGCATTTTGTTTACATTATTTGTCAGTCTCAGATGCTTTCCGTTACATATTAACTTGATGTTGGTTTTCTGCAAAAGTCTCGTAGCAATCCATTATATGCATTATTTTGAGGCTTTCTTATTGGAAGAATCAAAAGCTTTTGACGGTCTCAAATATGTGTTATGGCCCCTTGGATGTTATAAGTATGAGCGTAATGGAACTATAATTTCATTTGCTGCTTGTACTTGAAGGCTTTTTAATTTATTTTGTCTGAAAGACACAAATTGATCCCGTTAATAAGAAAGTTTAAAATCATAAGTGCAATTCTAAGTCTGTTCAAATATTTACTTTCAGAGCGGATAAAAGCTTCATGGCTTCTTCGGGATTCCAGGCTGACGTGAAAGCACTTCAAAAGGTTCTGTCATCTAGACACCTGGTAAGATTTTTCAAGCTTTTTTATTTATCTTTTATGGTTTTTCTTCGTATTATATTGTTTTCGGAACTATCAATGAACACAATATTGACAAATTTGAGCGAATGGTCTTTGCACTCATGTTAAATCCATTAGTTATGTATGGAATCTTTTGTTTACTCTTTCAAACAATAACATAGTATCGAGGCACTATGTACAGGAATATTGATGTTGTCTGTATTTATATGGCAGATTTATCAACATCAGCACAACAAGCAAATGAGCTGCCCTGCTATGGCTCAGCTTCTTTCAAACACCCTTTACTACAAGCGTTTCTTCCCGTATTATGCCTTTAACGTTTTGGGAGGACTTGATAGTGAAGGTATGCAGATATATAGTTTTGGTTTTAGAGTAGTAATACATTGATATATATTAACATGAACTCATTTTTGTGAACATTAAGGAAAGGGATGTGTTTTCACATACGATGCTGTTGGCTCATATGAGAGAGTTGGATACAGTGCCCAAGGTTCTGGTGCGACGCTTATCACTCCATTTTTGGACAACCAGCTTAAATCCCCTAGCCCACTTCTCTTACCTGCAAAGGTATGGATCTAGTTCATCTTTTTTGCTCTGCACTCACACAAAGTCACATACGCAAGTGTGTGTATGTCGGTATGTATCCTTCATGTAGTTGAACAAAAGAAAACCCCTCATCACCGTGATTTTTCCAACATCAAATGTCTTTTCTATGTGGTTTAGTTTTGGATAACATGGTTCATGTGATTCATTTTTCTGAAATAATGGCACCGTTTGCATCATTTTCCACCAAATCTGACAGAATTATCGACTAGCTACATGTATATTCTTGTGTTTATGTTTTTAACTTTTACCTGTATCTTTTGATAAAAAGGATCTAACTATTTGTTAAAAACACGAGGAACATGCAATCGATAAAAAACAGACTCATTCTCATATCGCAGCCCAATTACAGAGATAGACTGGACAATTAAACAGGGAGTTAAATCACAATGACCAAATCATTTAGATTTCCACTTCAGAAGTCACATTCTCAAAATTAAGTGATTAAAATGTGATGTTTCATTGAACTTCTTTTACTGGTGTGCAGGACGCTGTGACACCGCTTTCAGAAGCTGAAGCTGTTGATTTGGTGAAGACTTGTTTTTCATCAGCAACAGAAAGAGATATCTACACTGTAAGTTTTTGTCTTCTGTCTCCGTTTTGATTGCTTAAGCTTTAAAAACTAAATGTTCTGCATTGAACATTTATTGGTATGAAATGCAAGAAGTGATAAAATGTAGTATGGGGCTCACAAGTAATATGTTGCCTGCATTCATATCTTCATTCTTGATGAGACCCACAATAGATGATAACTGCGAGTTTATAATGCCAAGGGGGTGCTGGAATGTGCGTTATTTCCAAGTAATTATTGTGATTCGAGGAATCAAAATCAGATAATAAGTTTATTAAAATCAGGGATTGTTAGGAACAAGGGAAACATTGCCCGCCGCGTTGCGGCGGGGCTTTTTAGATTTTTTTTTTTTTTTTTNTTTTAATACCGCCATGGGAATTTATATAATTAGCTTCTATTTTTAGGTGGATTTCAACGTTGTTATTTTAAATGGTTATTTAATTTATATTTTGTGTTTATGATTTCAAAGGCTCACTGTTGGCTCACATTTGTTTTGAAAGAGTTTTATTATGTTATTAAGATCGTAAGAATGGTAGCTGATGTATAAGGTGTATCTGAAGTTTAATCGTCCATTTTTATTTATTTATTTTTCAATGTTTTTTAAAGTTGGTATTGTAATAATTTTTTTTTTAAGTAGAGTATTGTTAATGTATTTGACTCGTATCTGATGTGGTACTCATGTTTTAACATGGATTCCTATTCTATAAATAATATTCTAGATCAATTGTTTGGACCACAAATGACAACTTTATTGGGTTCACATACAAAATAGCAGGCCTGTTGGAATGCATGGTGCTGGAGCAACAAAAGCCCAACTATTAGGCCCAGAAAATTAGTATAAAAAATTAGGTCGGTGGCAACGTCTTTAGTAGTATACTAGTTGTGTTGGAATCTTAGAATGAGTTGACCTGATGATAGTTGTAGTTGCATGAGGAATATGTACGTTGTCTTGGCATGCATAGATCGTGGTTTTGACAGATTACATTTCCAATTGCATTAGTTGACTTTCACTAGCATTTATAAATCATTCCACTAATTGATGTTTAAAGAACTAATATACGGAGTAGCATTTAAATTCAAGAGTAGACACACTTAACACCACACTTAGGTTTCAAGCGGAACTTGAACCTTCGATCCCTTAGTGGAGGAAAACATCTAAAATCATTTGGTTTCCGCTAAGCTAGAAGCTGTTTGGTGCATCTATATACAAGTTATAATTAACAGTTTACTAGCATTTTTAGTGACGTTCGGTGCATCTTAATCGCTTTTCTTTATTACAGTATTATTATTCTGAAAATTAAATTTGTATGATTTCTGTCCTGATTGATTTATAACTCATGTTTGGCTCGTTTCATATCGTTTGAAATGTTTATTGATCTTTTGCTTTTGTACTCAAACTTTAAGTGACGTGCCTTAATTTTGTAGTTATGTTACCTCAAATTCTAATTAGCTCTTACATTGGATGTTATCTTTCTAAATTCTAAACACATTTTAACCCATGATAGTCTATGAGTCCAGTCCAAAAATAGCCTTAAAAATTTGGTTCTTACAGGCCCGATCCATCGCACCATATCGTTCCTGTTCTTGTTCTCCTATCCCTATATTAATATATATATATAAGTATAAAACCAGAAGCACCTGTGGGCCAAAACAGACTAACAGCAGACGAAGCCCAACATTAGGCCCAAGCGAATAAAATACTATTTGTGTGAACATCACCAGGATTAGTATATATAGGTAATTAGGAATTTAAACATTTATGTAACTAGTGAATTCTCTACCCATGCCTTACATGCCTCTCCAAATCTTGATTAGTTCGAGCCTGGATAATTGAAAAATAATTCTTATTGCTTTTTTACTTAACGCTGAAACTGATTGTTGCTACTCAAGTTGCAAGAATCAGCTTGTATGCATATCCAAACACCTTGAATATGTCATCAAAAGGATATATGTTTTATGAAGAAAAAAAACTTTTTCCTAGCTATTGGTTCATGTCACTTCGGTTTTTTTGTATTATTTGAAAGAACTAAAACAATCAGATTTCTAAATTAGAATGTTCTTTGATCAATTATAAGATCATTAAAGTTGGTCTATAGAAGATGTGCGCAATGTTAATCACTTAAACGGTTCCTTGGATTTCTCTTTTGCTCCTAACATATCCTATATTTTATGTTTCACAGGGAGATAGCGTTGAAATTATAATTCTAAATGCTAATGGTGTTCGTCGTGAGAGTGAACCACTCCGTAGAGACTAGGCACGAAGCAAGCTTTCTGAAGTATGTGATTTGTCGCCTTGTCAGTCCTTTTCGTGAACCAATCGTTAAACTTCTTTTTGATTGGGTTGTTGTTATTATAACTGAGCAAGTGGGACATGTTTAGTTTCTACTTTAAACATTTGAGATCTTTGGATTTTATTTCCATAAAACTTCTGTTGATGAACTTATTTGTATCCAATGACTTGTGTTAGTGCTTTGGTACTCGTCTTTTAGAACCAAGTGGTTTTCAGGAAAAATCTATAAGATTGTTGTATTCGGAAATGTGAAAGATGTGATGGTGACGGTAGGGGTGCATAGGTCCATTGTGTTATATTATTGCTAAACCTAGTGCATAAAGTACATTTGGCCCTGTGTTTTCTTAATAACCCTGCTTTACCCGCGTTTGGTTGCTACCTGATGTCCTGATCAAAGTTCGTTTGAAATTTTAATTGGATCGATACTTAATGGGGTGTTTGGACAAAGCTGTAACCTGATGATTATCATTTACAGCTTTAATATATTCTATTGTTGCATTGGTCTATCTAATTCTTATGCACTTCAAAACCACTACAATTGACAACAAACACTATTATTAACAGTTGTCGCTTTCATATACTAACTAGGCAGTAGGCACTAGGCAGTAGAAGAAACCACAGTGATATATTGAGATCCAAACATGAATAAGGAAGCAAAGGGCGAACTGATAGAAACAATTGTAATTCTTTTTTGTTAATATGCTTTTGACATTCACAAATTGGGATGTATAAAATTTACAAACACAATGGAGTGCAACCAAAACTGATGAACCAGAGAGTCCAAAGTCGACCACAACCCTTTGTTTAACTGATGAGTATTGACATATCACGCTTAATTCTTTCCTTCTACAATAACACTATAAGAATATAAGTGCAAGCGAGATTTGTGCAACTGCCCAGTAGGACTAACTAGACACAATCTGACAATCTCCAATTGACCAACTCCGGCATACCACCATAAGATGTCTAATGTCATCGATCCGCAGAAAGCAACTTCACTTTCTGCATCACAAACGATAAAATATATATAAATGAGTTAGAAAATTAAGCATCACACTAAATGAGCCACAAGATTTACTCGAAAAAGGATCAACAGTACACCAAGCCGTATAACCAGGTGTGGACTTTAGTGTGACCATAATGAATGCTTCGGTGAATAAAATCAAAATTAGAATTTGTTACATATAAAGTGTGTTCTGTAGAATTCAAACTCGTGTGAAAAAAAGAATACTACTTTGACATAGAAAAAGTATAAACTACATTAGATATACAGTTTTTTAACCTCCGTATATCAACCATTCAAAAACTTTTCTTCCACTTTTGTTGCCCTGGTTAATATCCCGGAGTACTCCTATGGCCGATCTGTCACCCAACCTACTTTAACAACCTAAAGGCCCATAAAAAATGACTATTTCAAACGCATAGCAATCAGAATGACGATGGCCAATTCTCAGGGCGTTACTAATGTTCACCAAAGCTATAATATCTTACTGAAAATTTGTTTCAATTAGTTTATACAGAACATGTACTTAATATTTCATCCAGTTTTGGATATTTCAGTATATGCATGCATACGTGATAGGCAGAAGAAAAAAATTCAAAATAATAATAATTAAAAAAAAAAAAAAAAAAAAAAAAAAAAAAAAAAAAAAAAAAAAAAAAAAAAAAAAAAAAAAAAAAAAAAAAAAAAAAAAAAAAAAAAAAAAAAAAAAAAAAAAAAAAAAAAAAAAAAAAAAAAAAAAAAACACAAAACACAAAACACAAAACAAAACAAAAATCAACAACAACAACAACATATAAGGAAAGAAATAAGTATCACCGAGATATATTGTGGTGGATCATCGATGCTAGTTGAACCTAGTATAACCTCCCTCTTTAACTTAGCAGTAAGCTTGTGGCACACGCGTAACTGCAGTCAAACAAGGGATCATGTTTTAAGCAAAAATGCAACTGAGCTGCACAGTATTTGTACCACATTCGCAAACCATAAATGCTTACCTCAGACCTGGTGGCCCCACCGATGATAAATACAAAAATACGCTGTCCCATGTTTTTGAAATCTGTAGATGTATTGGTACCTGCAGAGTTGCTACAAAGACAGTTGGAGAGAGGTAAGGCATATGTAATTTTTAATTTCTGCTGATAAAGATAAATCATTAACATAAAATTAAGGAGAATCTTGTATAATTAGTTAAAAGAAAATCAAGTTGTTACACAAAGGAGCAGATCATATACAATACAAGCTGGCTTGTTATCGGATATCTCAATAGAAAAGTATAAAATGTTACCTTGGATTTCCATCAGTAGACGAACGAGGCTTTGCCCATGTGGCGGTCCTCCTTGATCTCCTTGACTGTGGATGATTACCTGGCCCGCTCCTTGCTGATGTGTCATGTGTGCTGTGAGAGGAACCAGTTTGAGTACTAGAACTTGGACTATTCATGCATTGGTACTCGTCCTTTGGCAATTCACCTTTGCCAAGTTTTTCAAGCAACTCCTGAGAGCAGTAATAAGTCACAATATGACATCGCTTCAAACATTACCATGATAACCTCAATGGAAATATAAATTGAAAAACAATTTTATATATTTCTTCGCTTTTGTGTGACCATTAAAAAATACCAAAAATAAAGAGCTTCAATTATGACATCAACAAGTTTTACTGTAGATGACATGGAGACTTAACGCAGCTATAAATATTTTACCTCTAACATAGGATAAAATCGAGAGAGTTGCCAAGTTTCCTCTTCTCCTGTTCTATCCTTTCTTAATGCATTATTCCTCTAACAATAGAACACAAATACAGAAGATGTCAGAACTTGAATACATCTAAATGTGTGAAAAATATATACATATGGTCCTTGATACAATTTTCTATTTACCTTCTGAGAATCAAACTTAAGGGAGAAGGCTCCATGGTGTTTCTTTTTGTTGTTTGTTCCCTCGAGCATTTTCACATTTTGTATTGCCTTTATATCATCAGGAGGCAATTTTGCCAACTTAGGAGCACCAAAAACAAGACAAACATTTTTATTGATCAACGCCAAAAATTAGGAATTGGAAACTTTTTAGAATAACTATGACAAATAGCTACCTGCATAAGCTTTGTTCCTTTGTCACCCTCAAACTTGTCTGGGTGAACCATGGCGTAAATCATCATTAATCTCAACTTGTATTCACTTCTCGAGTTCTATAAAGAGTATGAAAAATACATTATGCATAGAGAAATTTTGCACTAAAAAAGAAGTATATTCTTCAGTATACGTGAAGTTACCTGATTGGCCCTTAAAAAGTTAATGACTTCCTTCGTTGCAGCTTCACCGAAGACAAGATCCTGCTCAACTTGACCAAGATCTCTGAGCGCTTCATCTCTAATAACTTTGTTGATTTTTCCAGCGATCTAATTTAAACAGACAGCTTACGGGTCATTCTGGGTTGTGTTTTATAGCAAACAGGTCAAGTCAAGACTTATTTCTTAGAACCTCCTAAATCAGTTTATTTAATGATTTATATTATTGCTATAATAATATTGTCACTCATAATCTTATGTAAGTAACACATTAATTATTCATAATAAATATAAAAGATGGACAAAAAGTGTTTGCTGGTCAAAGTTACGGACCTCTACATGGAGTGAAAGTTTTTCCATCTGTTCATTATATTGTGGCAAAGCTTGAACCATCTTCTGTATATCCCGAGTAGATAAGTCATCTCTGCATTCAAGACATATTTTTGTGTAATAGACTCATTAAGACTAAGGTCATAAATAATGTCAAATTACATATCAAGACCATTACAACCGAACTAAGCAGACTAACCTTTGCTGTAATTGTGCAGCTTTGTTTTTTGACATGAAATTTTGCATCTTGTCACTCAGTTTTTCACTAGCCTGATATGGAAGCAGATGAAAAGACATCAGAAATAATCGTACTTTCAAGTGAACAGACAAGAAAAAAAATTACCTCAGCTATGTGTAAATGCCGCATTTCAAGCCAAACTGGATCATGATCTTCCAAAAGGAACTCTTTTTTCTGAGGCTCGCTACCAGATTTATTGGGGACCTACATGCCAAATGCTTTACCGTTCACAAGATGCCCCTCAACCATATACTACTCTAGTAGAAAAAACCGAATTTAACAAAGATCCGTGGCTAATTGCATAAAAAAGGTAGACAATAAAAAAGAAAAAAATATGTTAGGTAACCACCTTTTGTTATACCAGAAATTTCAAAGACTTTGAGGTGATGTATTCTTGTAACTATTTTTTATAAAATGCCGATTTCAGAAAATCAGACCTGGTACCAGGTCAAATTATGACTTGATAATTGATGTATCGATAAATTTTTCCATGTTTTTTTGTTCTTACATAGCACATGAAAATCGTTTCTTAGGTAAAAACCGTGGTTTTTTCTGTGGTAAAAAAGGCTGGTTACCTAAAGTAGATATTTTACCGAAGTGGTTTACATTTTCATGCAATCTTCCTTAAACTGTACCTCTTGCACGTATTTGTTTCCCTCCAAGTCTAGCAGATCATGGCACATTGCATCATAAGTCCATTCATGAATGATGGGTGCAATCTGAACTTACACAGAGTAAGGTGTCAAAATACTATAAAAACGCTAGAAAAAGAAGGCCAAAAAATTTCAGTCTCACCAAATCAATAGACCGATCTATAATCAAAAGCTCGCATGTTTCAGTCTGCGGAAAGTTAGCAATAGTTGTCTTATACATTGAAATGCCGTCCCAAACAGCAGAAGCAAGCTTTACAGGCACCAAGTCACGCTGCGTTGCTGCACTTGATCCATCCATGCCTTTTGCACGGTACCATACAAGAGGATACTCCTAAAAGGATCCAAACATGTTCAGGTTCTTAACAAAATATTATGAAAAAATGTGGCTAGTCTAGTAACTTATACTGATGAAACCAAATGCATAATCACTATTAAGAAACTTTGTTAACTCTGAAGGCATAACTCTGCTAGGTATTTTATAATTGCGTTATTCACTTATAAGCATAAAATATAAATGGACTTTTTCAATTGCCCCGTATTAGTTAATGTACCTTGAAAATATAGGTCACTAAAAGCNGTATTTTCCAGCTTAATTAGTGTAACATAGTTTAATTTTATACCAAGAAAAGTAAAAATCTCACTCTTACCTTCATTGAAGCAAAAACAGTAGCAATGCGAGATGCCATTATATGCAAGCTAGCATCAACTTTGCGAGAATTCTCAGCAGCTCGACTGTAAAGGTCTACTAGAGCCCTGTCGTGATCAGTTGTAAATGCCTACCATGAAAAGCAGTTTTAAAAAGGTCATGCATTAAGAATTATTTTTTATTTTTCTCATAACAATAATAATCACTGAATCATGATCACACAATAGAACATTTAACCATAAGCAAAAAGTATTGACTCGGTACAAAAATGAAAGATACCTGACTTTCTATAGGAAAGTATTCCAGATTCATCTGCAATGAAATCAACGTTTGGATCATATTTCAGAAAAAAAAAAAATAAAGATCAATATAAGAAGAATAATATGATGATCTTACCTCTCTCAGAGCACCAATGCGTGGTAAAACACTCATGTCGCTTTTGAGTCGACTAACCAAATCCTTTGGGGCAGGGTAACTAAAATAAATAAATGCTCTGCAACACAAGGAACAAACAAGAAAAACCATACTTATAAGGTAATGAACAGACTAAAGATGGCTTGGTATAACCGGAATTGCATATTTTTGCGTACTTTCTATATAAAGGCTCTCTTCCCGACATGTCAGATAAAAACATGATAATGCTGCATATCAAGATAAGAAAACAGTCAACTTACAAGGTAAAGAACTTATGTAATGCATATATAAAGACGATGGGTGTAATGAAAAATGAAATAGATAGTGTTTGGAGTTATACTTCTCTTTAATTGGTTGAATGAAGTATATGACATCCATTGAAGGCATAGGTTGTCTTCTCTTGAAAATGTCTTCCACCACTACAGAGAAAAATACTTGATATCAAACACCAACAGATGAGAAATGTCCATACATATATCCAGCAAACATACACTATTGACTACAAAATTAGGACCTAAAATATAATATAGATAGTTAAAAGACCTACGTAGAACTTGTGATACATAGAACTTTGATTATTTAGAAACTTAAAATACGTTAGTCAAGGATCCGAGATTTTGTATACTTACATGAAACTCCTTGATCTGTGATATCTGTCATTTTGCATGAAGAAGACAAAACTTTCAGAGTGACTTTGTCCATAATAAGTACCTGCAGAAGATCAGTAAGGTCTTAACATTGGCATCCTTTTTTCTCAAGACTTCATAGCATGAAGTACAACAAGAAGCAAAATATTGCTTATAAATGTCAGATGCCTAAATTATCAGATCAAACGCGAAGCAAATCAAGTACCTATACACTATGAGAGGCTGTCATTCCTAATAATATACAAATTGGTTCTATACAACAGAAAGAAAAAGGTGAAGAACTTAGATACAGCCACATTTCTGCACTATCCTGATCAGTATTTTTCTGTAAAAAGATTTTATATGTTCCGTTTATTATTCAGATGAGATTACTTAATCAGAAAGCAACACATCAAGCAAACGGTTGACGATTCTTCGTTCCATATCGTCTAAACTTATGTCAGCTACTATCATGCAAAACATATCAAAGTAGTATACGTACAAATCATTAAAGTTAGCCAATATTCTTCTCACTGTCACACCTAGTGTTCTGCTGAGTAGGCATAATTTCTGTTATTTGCACCACAAACTGCTTTCAAGTATTTCAGGATTAGATAGAAATACGATGCGGTGTGAATCATCAAAATCATGAACCAATAATTTCTAAGTTCCTTATATGTGTATTCAAGACTCTCAATGTTCCTCGATTCTCCATTACAATCACCCGATTTGCGTTTTCTTTATTTTGTATGGTTGATTCAGCTCAGATTTATATCTCCCACGAGTTCTGGATTTTAAAAAGCTACACAACATTCTGGTTACTGTATAAGATCCCTCAAAGTAGTCGCAGACAACATACTTAAAGTAACTCTGCTATTTAGTGCTTGTGTGGTCGAATAGAAATTGCAAAGATATTAAGCTGCTGCATACTAACATTAATACAAAAAACCCTTTATAGGATCAAAATGAGGGATCTTTTTACGGACCCAACGAAGATTATTCAAGTGGTTTAACTTGCTTAGAATAAGCTATTTGACCTCATCCTTATTTACTCATCGGGCAAGTACAAAGGGGAGGTAAATGATGCTCAGCCAGCTTTTCAAGAAAAAACGTACACACTGGCTACACACGTACAATAGAATATGCTTTGTGCAATAAAATATACGTGCGTACCTTCCAACTTGATCTTGAGTCCCCTGATGAGGATGACTTGAGCATTTCATAAAGCAACCCTACAAGACAATAATCCAATTTTACATCTTAGAATAAGTTTAACCCACTAGCACTCCAATAACTAGAAAAAAAATTACAACCACGAATCTATCAAATAATGAAAGACCACCACAAAACTCAACTAAGCTACATACGAACATTCCTTTAACAACAAAAAGGTACATTACGGATTTGAGGCCAAACAAGCTCTTAACGTATTTAACGTATTGCCCAGCCTGCTTCGGATGCAAAAACAATTTTTGATAAAACTTAATCTCTTAAATTCATAGCTAACATAAAGAAGCTGATAAAATTTCAAAGCACGTTATTATAGACAATGCATCATAGTTACAAATCAATTACTTAGGTGCAAAATATACATTATATATACAACATTATTGAATTCAACAACGGGCACGATTGCTAGGAACGTTATGTTCAGAAAAACTTACGATCACGACTAATTTGGCGAAAAGTCTTATAATCCCCACTATGAGATGACGAATCAGAATCCGTGCATGACATTATTATTATAAATTTATCTCGGATTAACACAATCAATATATAAAAACTAAATGAATGTAACAAAAATGAATAAATGGAATGTATGATCGTGAAGAACAACAAAAATAAAATAAAAGGGAAGGGGTGACGGGATACAGAGTGTCATATATTTATTTTATTTTTTAAAGGGTGACAGTTTTTAAGCATTCTTTGGTTCCCACGATAAATCTTCATATTACATTAATACTCCCTCGACTGTACTACGCGCGTGTTTGGCCCCAAACATTTTTTTGTTTTGCCCTGGAGCGGTTTTTTTTTACTCAGATGTATGAGGTCTAACTAAAGTATCTACGTGACTATTTCGACTTCTTTTCTTTCTTGACCATCATCAAATGTGTACCTGTCGAGGTTTACATCTAAGAAATTTCTTGACCAACATGATGATGGTTTAAAAGTTTGAGCAAAAATAAGATTTAGCGTCCAGCATTGTCAACATTACCAGTTTACTATTTCGGTACATGATTAACCATTTCATTTCTCAATAAAATCTAATATGTGCAATGTGCTTGAATATAGTATGATTGTTAACCTTCTTGATATCATTTACCTTTATATTTTTTGTTTAATAAATTAAAATGTTGCATTGGACATTCATCTATAGTTTACCTACTAAAATTAAAAGTATATAATCATCTTTTGTTAAAAGGGAACCGACACAACTTGTAAAAAATGTTTAAGTTTAAATATTAAGATGTTAAATTTTACAGTAGGAGCAATTTCATATCTCCCCTTATAGACATTTAACCGGATAAAGACCTTGCAAACTAGCAAACCAACTAAACTTCTCCGACTTGACAAATATACACTATTTGAGCTCATCATAGAATTATGAGCATAGGTACAACCATACGTATATCAATAGCCTTTTGCTTAGTGGTATCTGTGAGATTGCGAACTTACGAATGTTTCACAACTAAGTGCACAAATTTCAAATAAAGGGACCAGAAAGGTAAATGATATTTTTTAAAGGATGAAATGTGTTCGTTGAAAATAGGTCCTGGAACGGTCTTTGTAGTTCACTCCGACTATGAATTCGTTTCTACGTGCCTAGGTGTGTTTCAATTCTTTATATTATTTTTTTTCAAGAAAAAATTATAAATCTTAAAAGCGTCTATATTATTTTAGCAAATAACTTATTTCATCCCAGTATATATTTCCATGCCAGTTTATACTGAATTTCAATATATCTATAGAAATTATGTATCTAATTTAATAACCTGTAAAACACTTTTGGGTGCTTGAAGAAATTGGTAATGATCAAGATATAACTATCTAAATCGTGCTAAACATTTTAAAATTGTACTATTTTGATCTTATATGCTTTGGGTCACAAAATCCACAAACAAATATTTCAGTAAACGTTAGGTTCTAATAATAACACAAGGCGACTAAAGTTATGGTATATCAACCAAAATGAAATTGTGATAAGTTTGAAAGGAGATCGAAGACACAATGGTTAGCACCCCTTGATCCTTGCATTTTGTTGTAGCGACATCAAGTTAGTTTAAACGAGGGTGCATACATGACATTATGACAAGTCTCTTTGTAGGCTTATATATTAGATCGTTTGATCATGAACTAGTGATACATTATCATCACATTTTACATCAAATTTCTAATCATCTCGCCTGATGAATTTTAATGTACATCAACTACGAAAGATACAACTAACCTAACATTTATGCATTTGCAAAACTGGTATATCAACCCTCATTGAGCTAATTTGATTTACTAGCTAGCTAGTATACTTGATTTTAGTTAACTAGTATAACATGTACACCAAATATAGAGCTATCATTTTATCACATTCTTGACTTTGTTCATAATTCCTCAGAATGTGATTGGTCAAACTTGCAAACGTTGTATTCTAAATAATGGAATGAAAAAATACGTCTTAATAAAGGATGAAATGTGTTCGTTGAAAATAGGTCCTGGAACGGTCTTTGTAGTTCACTCCGACTATGAATTCGTTTCTACGTGCCTAGGTGTGTTTCAATTTTTTTTTTTTTTTTTTTTTTTTTTTCAAGAAAAAATAATAAAATCTTAAAAGCACCTATATTATTTTAGCAAATAACTTATTTCATCCCAGTATATATTTTCATGCCAGTTTATACTGAATTTCAATATATATCTATTGAAATTATGTATCTAAATTTAATAACCTGTAAAACACTTGACACTTTTGGGTGCTTGAAGAAATTGGTAATAGTCAAGATATAACTATCTAAATCGTGCTAAACATTTTAAAATTGTACTATTTTGATCTTATATGCTTTGGGTCACAAAATCCTCAAACAAATATTTCAGTAAACGTTAGGTTCTAATAATAACACAAGGCGACTAAAGTTATGGTATATCAATCAAAATGAAATTGTGATAAGTTTGAAAGGAGAAGACACAATGGTTACTGTTGATGCATAATCTGGCGCGGGCTGGATTTAACGACTCTCCCTGAGCCGTTAGTCGCCTTCTCGAGCCCTGATTAGACCTGCCAACAAAGAGAACCCGTTAGGAGTGGACCCGAGGCTGTAGCCCCGGGATCCACCTCCGATGGTCAAGTTAGTATCGATGCGTTATAGTATACAAGAGTTAGGTTTAGAGTAACCTGTTGTATCTTGTTGTGAAGAAGGGAATCCCAGCCATGTATTTATAAGACATGGATTAGGGTTTAGGGCCGGGCCAGGCCTATTCTAGACTATACGTCCACAAGCCCCCCAAGTCTAGTATGACATAGTGCATGGCTATGTTATGCTAGACTTAAGTTCTATTCATGGCCGCGTAGGCCCAATCAATCATGACGGCATGGCCCATGTGTGCGCAACTCAGATGTGCGCATGGGATGGACTATACTGCACAGCGCAAATGCGACAGTGCACACTGGGATTGCGATTGTGATTGTCTCACAATGGTGAAGGTGGATCTCGTATGCTGCATTAGGTAAAGGGTGTACTTTCGTACCAGTAGCGTCGCATGTGCGACCAGAAGACATGCTTCTTGGCAGAATGCGCGCTGTGCGGCAAGGATGCGCCTGTGCGCGAGACAGAGTTCGGCTGTGCGTAATTATTGTCCTTTCAAGACTAGGAGTCCCCTGCGCAAGATGGTGCGGATATTTTAAATCCGTCTTTGTACGGCTTTGAAATACTCTTACGGTACGTCGTTCAAATATGCATGCGGATTTACGGAACAGTGGGATATACTATATACCCTGGTATCCCCCCCAGTTTGATGGTGCTATCTTGTAGGGCATCTAAACTTAGTTATTAATCTGAAGTACTTAAATGCACATAAAAGTTAGACCGAATCGAAATATAAAACCTAATGAGTAAAAGATAGCGCGACGCAATTATTAGCATAGCATATAAGGAAGTGTAGTGCGAATAACTATCGTGGTTTTTCACACTACTATATAAAGAAGTAGCCACGTGTAATCTCGAAGCAATCGTCATGGGATTGTGAAGATGTCCGAACGCATGGCCTAACGCGGGTAGATTTATCGTGACTGCGTTGTTCGAACATGAAAATGAGCGCGAGCAGGCATACCAACCGTAAAAACATTATGTGCGCGAATTAATTCGTGGCTAAAAGATAAAGTAGGTCCGATCGTGCGGACTTAGTGCGGCTATAGGTAAAATCGTGTTTACCAAGTGAAAAGATTTACATAAAATCTTCTTAATATTTAAAAGGTAACATATCCTATTACCAATTTAAAAAATATGCACAATAATAAAGTATTGAAGCATGTTTTCATCCATTCGATATAAGCAGCATGCATCAAAATATCTTCGAATAATAATAAAAATATCTTCGAATAATAATAAAGTATTGATGTTTCGAATGTCTTAAAACGTGATAAGAAGCCTATGAATTGAAATATTTTCGAATGGAATTAAAAAGAGATACCGATTCGATGTTGCATACGTATTGGCTTATTCGATTTATATCTTATTCGATTTGATATATATAACAAGAAGAGGGTCATGCATATTTGTTTTATGACAAAGTTTTAAAGTTACCGGCTTTTTAACTCGATGGTTGCTTTCCGGTGATGTGAGAACACGAAACTTGTCGTAGTCATGTCACACGGATGGCGCCACTTGTTGATGCATAATCTGGCGCGGGCTGGATTTAACGACTCTCCCTGGGCCGTTAGTCGCCTTCTCGAGCCTTGATTAGACCTGCCAACAAAGAGAACCCGTTAGGAGTGGACCCGAGGCTGTAGCCCCGGGATCCACCTCCGACGGTCAAGTTAGTATTGATGCGTTATAGTATACAAGAGTTAGGTTTAGAGTAACCTGTTGTATCTTGTTGTGAAGAAGGGAATCCCAGCCATGTATTTATAAGACATGGATTAGGGTTTAGGCGTATAGTGAGCCGCTGTCTGCCGGACCAGGCCCATTCCAGACTATACGTCCACAGTTAGCACCCCTTGATCCTTGCATTTTTTGTTGTGGCGACATCAAGTTAGTTTAAACGAGGGTGCATACACTCCATTGACATTATGACAAGTCTCTTTGTAGGCTTATATATTAGATCGTTTGATCATGAACTAGTGATACATTATCATCACATTTTACATCAAATTTCTAATCATCTCGCCTGATGAATTTTAATGTACATCAACTATGAAAGATACAACTAACCTAACATTTATGCATTTGCAAAACTGGTATATCAACCCTCATTGAGCTAATTTGATTTACTAGCTAGCTAGTATACTTGATTTTAGTTAACTAGTATAACATGTACACCAAATATAGAGCTATCATTTTATCACATTCTTGACTTTGTTCATAATTCCTCAGAATGTGATTGGTCAAACTTGCAAACGTTGTATTCTAAATAATGGAATGAAAAAATACGTCTTAGGGTGCGTTTGGTTCGCAAGTGGGATTGGAATTGGATTTGGATTTGGGAAAGGTTTGAAAGATGTGAGAAAGATTTGAGAAAAAAGTAGGAGAGAGAAAATATATTATTATATGTAATTTGTGTAGCCCGTTTGGTTTGTAAAAGGATTTGGAATCGGATTTAAAATAAAAGAAAATGAGGTAAGAAAAAAAAAATATTTTACTAAAATGTTTATTTTAATGGTGATAAATAATTTATTAGAGAGAAAGTTGGGTAGTTTTATTTTTTAATAATTAATTTATGTATATATTGTTAGTGAAGATATAAATGTGTGACCCATTATATATTTTTATTTACAAAAGATATCATATATGATATGTATCAATCTATCATTCTTGGGCCCACATGAATTCCCAAAAGCTTGAACCAAACATTTAAATGTTGGAATGAAACAATTCCCTGAATCCAAAAGGTATAAACCAAACGTGCCCTAAATGTGCTTTACTTATTACTCAGTGAATATAGTATGGTAAATCTTTTTTATCTATAAAAAGAAAATGGTCAAACGTAAAAAGAGAAAAAAATCAGTTATAGTTAAACTTAAAAAGTTCAGTCATCTATCTAAGGAAACAATTTTAAATTAAAATGTATTTAAGGTATATACTAATTAGTAAAAGCTTATACCACAATTTTTAAGAAAAATATACAAAATCAATTTTCAGGTCTTATTTGACCCGTTTTTTCGATCGGAATCGGTTCAACAAGTAGAACCGGGTTTCAAACAATTATGTTTAATCCTTAAATCCTCAAACTTTTATCACTTTTTTGTTATAACCCATAAACTATTTTTTATCGCTACAACTATCTGTCAATATAAAATCCCGTTACTATGCACGAGTACTTGTCTAGTAAAGGAAAAAAACAGAGAAAGGGAAATGTGAAAACTTAAACTTATAAATGAAATAGTGAAAACTTAAACTAATAATGGAAATGTGAAAACTTAAACTAATAAAGGAAATAGTGATAACTTAAACAAATAATGGAAATGTTGAAATTACCAAATTTTTATAGTATTTTGTTTATATTTTGTTTATATTTTCAAGCTTTCATTATAATCATTTTTTTTCTTTTTAAAATTAAGTCATTTTGTGTAATCAAAATATCACTACAACTATCTGCCACTAGGGGTGGCAATTTGGGTCAGATTTCGGGTTGACAGGTTGGGGTTAACAGGTTGGCGGGTCCGAAAACCCCAACCCGAACATGACCCATTTAAATTATCGGGTCAGATATGTCAACCCTAACCTGTTTACACATAACGCGGACCTGACCCATTTAACCCATATATATACTTGGTTTAGCGGGTAAATAGTTACACAGGTTGAATATGTTAAACGGGTTTTGGGTTGACCCATTTAACCCGTTTTATATACAAAAGTAGGTACATTAGGTGTATGTTTGGCGCAAGAGATTATGGAAGATTATGGAGAGATTATGCTTATTTTTTCAAAAAATAAGTTACTTGAAAAATAATCTTCGTTTGGCAGACAGAACTTATAAGAGATTATAAAAAAAAAAAATAATCTCCCATAATCTCTTAAAATAAAAGGTTACTTCATGTAACTTATAAAAATAATCTCTTTTTATAATCTCCATCTCCAGCACTAGCACCATCTCCAGTTCCAGCAATAGTTACTTTCGCCAAACATACCCTAGATCAATTAAAAAGGTTAAACGGGTTTGCGAGTCGACCCGTTTAACCCCTTTAATTCGTATAGGTTTTTGCCCCGTATAATTTATTAACAACCCGAACCTAACCTTTTTAATAAACAGGTTAGTTGGGTCGAGCCAAACCCGACCCGAAATCTATTGTAAACTCAACCAGAACATGTTAATTTGAGTGTGTTTCAGGTCAGGTTTCGTGTCAGATCAGAAATTGCCATCCCTAGTCGCTATAAAATCTCGTTAATGTACACGGGTACTCTTCTAGTCGTATCAAAGTAAAGAAAAAATCATCTACCTCAAATTCATACAACACCCTTTTCAAGAGTTTGTTAAATATCAACATTAAAGACACATTAAAAGTTAGTCAATGCGATAACTCGTAATTATTGCGACAAATACGTTTCAACCTAAACGTAACTTTGTTTCAAAAACTTTATTTCTTTTCTTCATTTAGCAATTTATTACGCCGTTCGTAGTAACAGAGGGTGGCAATCAGAGGGTGGCAATCATATTGTGTTCAGTTTAACCGTCTTATTCGAATTGACGGGTCAACATCACTAAAAGTTAGTCAATGCGATAACTCGTATTTAAATTGCTACAAATACGTTTCAACTTAAATGTAACTTTATTTCGAGAACTTTATAATTTTCTTTTCTTCGTTTAGCAATTTATTACTACGTTCGTAATAACAGAGGGTGGCAATCATGTTGTGTTCAGTTTAACCGGCTTATTCGAATTGACGGGTCAACATCACTCAATCGAACCAAGAATTTATGAAAGTTCAATTTTATATAGGGTTTTGCTAACAAGTGCGGCACAAGTTAGTGTGTAGTTAATAAACACAAACTTTCTTAACTTACCAAAAAAATGCATTAAATGCATATTAAATAAAGTGATAAATTACTATATTTGAACATAATTTTCTCTTAAATGAGCCAGAACATACTTTTTAAAACACCTTATGTTAGCAAAACCCTTTTATATATACCCAACTAAAACTTCATAATGACATATTTACCTAAAATATGTTTTAAACCAGTGGCGGCGATTAACATGTGTAAGTGAGGCAACAACACACATCACCATTTGTAAAGAGGCATCCGATTTAGTATATGTCCATTTGTTTATACATGTCTAAGTATATTTATACATGTCTAACTTAAATTTTTACAGCCTTTTTTGGTATGTTATGTGAGAGGGTCTACGATTTAGTATGTGTTTATTAGTATTTATACATGTCTAAGTATATTATGTTTTGAATTTTCATATTAGTCAAGACTTTTGTAATTTACGAGGCCTCATAAGTAGTTTCGCACCGGGCTACCCATATCAATGGGACGGCCCTGCTTTAAATACATTATACATTATGCATTCAAAATATGTATTTACGAGGCGTTATACAACCCGTGCGATGCACGGGCTGGTGATCGAAGATGTTTTTGAATTTTATAATGTTGGTGCAGGTATAGCATATGATGGTTGGTTGTGTTTTGATTATCCAATACATAGACGCAGGTTTTATATTTCAAATTTTAAATATTTTTTTGAAGTATATGATGCTAATAGTAATGAAATGTATATAGAGGGGTTGTTTTATTGCAAGTTTTAAACAACTTTTTGAAAATTAGGATGATAATGGTAATGAATTGTACATAGAGTGTTGTTTTATATCAAATGTATAAATGAGGGGTTTATATTGCAAGTTTTAAACATTTTTTTTAAGTTTAGGATGATAATGGTAATGAATTGTACATAGAGGGGTTGTTTTATATCAAATGTATAAATTAGGGGTTTGTATTGCAATTTTGGACATCTTCCTAAATATTGTCTTCCCAATTTGTGCATGGAAGAAGATGCAAAGGCTGCATTAACATTCAAATTAAATGTTCTAATGCCTGTTTAGTTTCTTTTTGTTATAATTTTTTGCAAATTGTAACTTCCAATGATTAATAATTTTAACTACACAATGTTTAACTATTCTAACCATAATTTTTTTTGTTATATATACGGCTTATAAACATAATATCTATCTAAACACATCTAAACACACAAACAAACCCTAATTTGATTATGGCAGCCACACCGAATCTCGATGAGTTGAAAGCGGCAACAGAATCCGGCAAACTCGTTGATGCATTCAAACTATTGGTAATGCATGATAAAGCCGAAGAGGAGAGTTTAATCGCGCGTTTGGGGGAGGATAGTAGCCAATTGAGGGCGGTGATTGAAAAGAAATCGCAGACAATTGATGAAACAGCTCTTTCATACACTCGTTTCAATGTGCTGGCTGCAACTGCTCAAGATGTTCTGCTTGAGATACAACTCAAGGACCGCAGGAAGCTTGACCTGTTGTCTCAGTTGTTGATTCTTTGTCGTGAAAGCTTGCAGGAGAAGGAGGGGTTTTTGGAGCAGCTGGATGATGCTGAAGATTCCGACGATGAAGATTAGTTCGTGTGTGGCAGTGTCTTTTGTGTTTTGATTTATATTTATCTATCTTGAATGGAAATGACATGAATGTATCATGTATGAACTTATTTTATGAATGAATGGAAGTACTGATCTTTGTATCAGTTTAGTTTTAATTATTGTTTAATCTTTTTATTTTATTAAAAAGGGTAAAGGTAGTGTTTGACTTTATTATTTTACATATCTCTTTCACACACTCAAATAAAACACACACAGTGAGATCTCAAAATCCGATTTAGGGTTTCGAATATTACCCAAAATTAATCAATGTAAATATGAAACAATCAAATATTTATGAGGGCTATCATAAAGGATTCGATTTTCTAATGATTTATCCTAATATCATGAAATTAAAGTGTTTATGTTTCGATTCGATTTAGAAAATGAGGGTTTGAAGTTTTTTTGAGGAATTGATTAACTGACGGGTTGTGGTTGGTGGGGTGTTTTGTGGTGGCTTGTGCTTGTGGTGGCGACGCTAGTTATGGATTAGGGTTTTGGTTTTGATTGTGTTTGCGTGGCGGCATTAGTTATGGATTAGGGTTTTGGGTTTTGATTGTGTTTGCGTGGTCACTGTGGGTGGAGAGGAGGTGTTTTTTCCCTGGTGGGATTATGAGATTAGTTTTTGGTTTTGATTCTGTTTGCGTGGTCATGGTGGCTGAAGGAGGAGGTGTTTTTTCCCTGGTGGGATTATGAGATTGTCCGTATACGTGGTGGTTACTCCATCGTCAATGATGGTAGCTATCAAGGGTGATAAAATTTATTATTTGTTTTTGAGGGGACTGGTAATGTCGGTGGGGATGGAAGCTGTGTATAGATTATACATCGGTGGCAAAAGATTAAGGTGTGGAATAAGGAGAGGTTGGGAATACGTTTGCGGTTGCAGAATGTTTTTCCGCTGATGTACTTTGGTGGCTTGGAATGCGTGCTCTGTAACACCTCTCAAGCTATCTCTTAGGTTTTTTTGTTTAGGATTTGTTAGGATTGTGGAGGTTGTGTAGTTCAAGGGATTTGAGAAGTTGTGGGATTTACTTGTGATTGCAATTTGTGGTGATATAAGGAGGTAGTTTATTAGTTTGTTCTACTTGCGTTTGTTCTATTTGTGTTGCTTGGTCTTGTCTTGGAAGTAAATCCAGTGTATGGAAACTTGCAGTCTTGTATAAATGTGACAATTTTCATGTGCTAATGATCTAAATTTTGATATATGTAGTTAGTTTTAGCTTAATCGAAATTCTGTTATGGAGCTAATATAAATTTTTAGGTTTTTTGAGTGTAGTTTAGCAAACCTTTATTTCCACTATTTGATGATTTAACTAATTGCCTGTTTAGTTAGTTTCATAAAGTTAGGAAAATATTTGTTGCCACATTCATGTTGACATTGAATAACAGAGAAAAAGTCGAATATTAACTGAATGTCTTTATTAGATATCATGTTGGAACATTACATAGAGATGCTAAGATAGATTGTTGAAGGTTTCCTTGAAAACAATGTTATGTGTGCAGTTTGCAAGATCTGGATTCTTGTCTTCGATCATTAATATTTTAAGACCATTAGGACTTGTAACTCTGGATAATGCAACGTAGAGTTGTCCATGACTGAATACCGGAGAGGGCAAATAGAGGCCAACATAATTTAGTGACTGGCCTTGACTTTTGTTAATGGTCATTGCATAACACGGTCTTACAGGGAATTGTCTTCTCTTTAGGACAAATGGCCATTTGGATTGCGTTGAAGTGAGTATAATTCGGTGGATCACCACATTGTCCCCTATATGTGAACCTGTTAGGATCTTAGCATGAATAAAAAACTGGCCTAGATCTGTGATGAGTAACCTTGTTCCATTGCATAGTCCTTTGCTTGGATTGATATTCCGCAAGAGCATAACGGGCAGTTCCTTTTTTAAGTGAAGAGCATGTGGGGGCATACCTGGGAAATTTAATGAATTTAGGAATTCAATCGGATAGAGGTCGTGTTGTTCTAAATTGTCGGTAGATCCCTTGCAAATCTCATCTGAACTGTTGTATGTAACAACGTTCCCTTTTAACTGTTTAAACATGTACTCGTTGATGGCATCAGCATCTTCATTCTTAGGAGTGAGGATTGCTCTTTCTTTGAGGTACACATCGTCAGTTTGCCTTATTGTAAAATTAGGGTATGTCACTGTAACTATTTCCTGAATAGGACAATGCCATGATTTAATTAAAAAGGCTTCTGGAATGTGTATCCAACTTGGCTCATCATCACCTTCTTTGCATTTTGTTGGAACCGTGCCATCCCCCATGGCCAAAACCCATTTATTGAAATCCTGCTTGCATGTATCAATTTGCCCATTCTCCGTATATTCATTCACACGCATGCTGCGTGTAAGGGTAAATACCTTTCCGTGCTTCCATAAATCAGATTGGTTTATGCAAGATTGCACGATATCAACTCTGCTTCCTTTTGGGATTACTGGAAGAACTTGTCTAAAGTCACCACCCAGTAAGACTGTTACACCTCCAAAGATTCGGTTCCTACAGTCCGGATCATGGAATCCTAAGATATCCTTTAGGGTCTTGTCTAATGCTTCAAAGGCATATTTTTGCGTCATTGGGGCTTCATCCCAAATAATAAGCTTAACCTCCTGCATGAGCTCTGCCATAAATGCCGCATGTACTATTCTCCAATAGTTCAAGTGGTATAACGAACCGACTATGTGCTGTTCTCCCTCCAAGTAGCAATAATGAAGCAATTCCTACACAATTTGACACAATAAGATTAACATGAACTTTGTTCGGTTTACAGATTAGTTGTTTCTTATAGTGTACTATTCATTTGTACCTGAAGATGCAACCACAAGTACTATCAAACGTTCTGATCTTAGCCTTGAGATGATAGTCTTGTATAAAAATGTCTTTCCCGTACCGCCTGGTCCATATACAAAGTAAAAATTCCCTTTTGTATTATGCACGGATTGGATAACTTCTTCATAGATTATTCGTTGTTCGGGATTTAGCAATGAATGAAGTTGTTGATATTCAACCATACTCTTCTTCATAATCATATTCCAACGCTTCTCATCTTCTCTTTTTTTCCGGGCCTGTTCTTCTCTTTTTTGTGCTTCTTTCTCTGTTCTTTGTTTTCTTTTGTTTTCTGTTTTTTTTTCTTTTTTTTTTTTTTTCCTTGGTGTGGGTTGGTTTTTGTTTCGCCGTCTTCGTTTTCGCTGG